>VZZY01008947.1:0-14616 GCA_013400335.1 Eurystomus gularis | reverse complement strand
GCTGCCCGGGGCCGGGAGCTCCCGGCGGCTCGTCCCGAGGCGCGGCCCGTGTTTGGGCAGCCCCGGGAAAACGGGTCCTCGCTTGCGCAACGTGGACATTCCACGCAGTGGAAGCAGAGCTGCAGGCAGGGGAAGGTGCCGTTGCGCCTCTTTGGGAGACGAGCCGGGGGAAAGTGCTGGGAAAGTGAAACTCTGAGGGGAAAAGGCTTGTCAGGATTGCCAGGCTTAGCGCGCTTCCGAGCAGCCTCGATTAAGGAGCTGGGAGGGGAAGGAGAAGCCCCCCGTGATCGATTGATTGATTGATTGATTTCCGTGTCTCCTCACTTCGGTAGTTTGGTGGGTTCCGTGGTACTCGCAGGACAGCAATGAGGATGCTGTCTGATTTTTGGGCGAATACTGAGGTACTCAAAGGCAGGCCAGCAAGTGCTGTTGTGTGCTATATAAATACCAACAGAGTTCAGGTGACAGCCAGGTTCTAAAGAATTTTGTTTTCCGTTTAGCATGTGGATAAAACGGTGTGAGCGTTCTATACCGATTTTTAAATGTAACCCCATTTAAAAATCAAGTTTTATGGAAGAAAATGTCAACCAAGTTTAAAAAACCTACTATACTCAAATTACATTGTAATCCAGACACTATGTATTTTTTTTTCAAAAAGTTTTGGGGTTTTTGACGTGCAAAACTACGCACTTCGACTGCCGAGGTTTGAGCAGCTCACACTCTAATGTGATGACAGCTTCAGATAATAGTAGTTTCTTTTGCAGACAAAGATAACGTTCCTGGTTACGGTGTCAATGAAAACTATACTGGTCTCCACTTCACTTGCTGACTATTAATTAAGCCATTTGAAAAACCAAACCAATCTGATACATAACAGACAGGTATGATACTGTTATTGTATCCTAAACATTTCGTATAATTTAATCTTGTGGAAGCTTTTCTAAAATACTTCTGTTTTAATTGTTTTGATAGAGCGCAGATTACTCACTGCTTGACACCAGTTATTAATATGAAGTACACTTCAGTAGTATTCTCATTCTGTAATAGTTTTTTCTTAATGTAAGCATATAATTCATATTCTTGCTTAAAGAAACATGTATAGCTTAAAAAAAATTCTGATGTTCTAATGGTAATATCAAACACAACTATATATATATATACACACACCAGTCAGTAAGAATAGCCTTTCATTAAGAGTGTCAAAAGTCATGAACACAAAGAAGTTTTAAAGCAGTGTTTTTAAAAAATCAATTTCACATGTCAATATCAATAGGAAAAGTGTTTTGAGGTTTGTTTCTTTTTTTTTCTTTCCCACATGCAGACTGACAGTGGGGAATGATTTTATGCCAGGTCATTGTGACCGTGGTCATACAGTTTAGATCTTTTCACAAATGATTACAACTTAATGAGGTCCTTTTTCAGGATCATACATATTCTTGCAAATCGTCTTTGGAAAATATTCATACTGGTTTTCATAGGAATGACAAAAAAATCTTGGTTCGGAAAAAAAGTATAAACTATGGTTTTAATTCTGTGATCTTTATTTAAAACCTCACTTCAGAGTTTAAAATTCAAGAATGTTTTTTTAGTAAATTAAACTTTACGTTCTGTCCAGGCATTAAAAACAGTGACTACTTTGAGGAGCTCAGTAGCATGAATACTGAGTTTTGCTGAAAATGAGATGTGTGTTGTCAAATTCAGTTTTGTACTATCTTAAAATTGGTCTTTTGAAGCCCAAGACACTTTTCTTTTAGTTTGACTACTTTTATGTGTAGTCTTTGAGGACAAAAGCAAAGGCTAAGGATGGCTGTCGGTCAGCATTCTGTATTTCTGTGTACTTGTATGTGATTATTCCCTTCAAAAGTTTTTGTAAAAAAAAAAACAAACCAATATAAAAAGTCTCTGGAAACTAGAGCTGTGATTTTCAGCACTTCGTTGTTCTGCTCTGTGTTAGGGAAGAATGCAATAATTGTAGTTGATACTTTTGAGTGATGCTTAAGTGACATGAGAAACTTCAGGATTTGCATGTCAGTAGCAAGGGCAGTTCATGTAGTGAAACATTTTATTATTGTTTTATCCTTCAGCTTATGTTGCTGTTTGAGTAAAGAAGGTAAAGTGTGAAAGAAATGTCACTTGCATATGAGGTGGATGATGTATTGGGTCATGTTTCCTGGGGCTTTGTTCTGTGGATTTTGGAGCAGCCCCAAGAAACTGGAGTTGTCTGGAGTGTAAAGGGCCGTGTAGGAGTAGTCTTTGAACATACGGTCCCAGCGACTTTGTACAGGGTGATTCTGTGTGACAAATATTTGGCCTAAGTAACAATACAGATCGGTTGAGTGGTGATGTTCTAGGTAGGATTGTCTTTGTAAAAATCAAATCCAACTCCCCAGTTCCCTGACTGGAAATAACTGAAGGAGTAGTGGGGGAAGGATTCCTTGCTGTGGAGACCACTGACACCAGCAGGAGTAACTTTTTACTCCTTTAGAAGGAGCTGCTCCAGAGACAAAATGCAATGCTTTTATGAACAGAGGTCAGCAGGCAATTTCTACGTGAGGTAGCCATCCTGTACCTCAAAATCGGAGGTCATATTTTGTCTTCAGATGTTCTACGCAATTCACAAGATTCATTGCCTGACTCTTTTTAAATAATGCTAGAATCTAGTGTGATTCACTGGTATATATATATTTAATACCAGTATCTTGCTTCTAGACTCTTCATGCATAACATTAATAAATTACACAAGATTTTTTTCATGTGCCTTGTTTTTATACCAAAGGAAAAAGATGATCATTGCCCTTGTGACTAAAGATTAAGAGACCTTGCTGTTGTTGCTACATTTCTTAGGAACAGCACAGCCTTCGGATTAGCTTCATTATAAATATTTATTCCCAAGAAGATTCTTAAAATATTAGTTTCTCTGTTGCCTTGAAGCAGGCTGAAGCGGAAGCAAAGAGCCTTTAAAACTTCGCATTGCTGCGTGCCAGCCGACGTTTTCCTGCAGCAGAGGTCTTTGGGTACCACACTCTCTGTGCCGGGGTGTCGGGGAGCAGCAGCCCCAGAGGCTCTGCAGGGGAAGGGGGGGTGACCATGTCCTCCTTGACATGGACACCATGCCCAAAGGTGAAGAGCCAGAGGCCCTGAAGGGTTGCTACCAGCTTGCTCACACCCAGGCCGTGGCCACGCTGCCTCGCAGCTGGCTTCCCTGCTACTGTAGGGCATTTATCATTTGAAGCATGGTGGCACTAGCTGTGTGTGCAAAGCGCGGTCGTTGTGTTTCCCTTGTAGTCTTTGGGTTGTAGTCTTATCCAGAGAGAACCTGCTGGTGTCGTTTGTGTCCTTGAGAATTGCATGTCTCATAACTTCATATCTGTGTAGGTCTGTAACTTTCTACTGCACACAATGTTCATATTACAGATTTTTAATAAAAATAGATGTATGCTTTAAGTTGATTTGCACATAAACGTTACTCTATGCATGTTGAAATGATAGACTTTCTACATGGCATATTTTTCTTTAACAAATTTGGTGTGTCTATGTATACATGCACCTATTGTATATATGTATATGGTGCTACTGTAGCAAACTCAGTAACCAAACTGAAGCTGTAGGTTCTGTTTCCCAGGTTCCCATCAGATATTTATATAAAGAAATAAGGAGTTTGTGATGGGAGAGTTGTCTTTAGGGCTTGTTCTGTTTTTTTGTTGTGTGCTTTTTTTTTTAAGTGATGGAGGATGTAGGAAATGGTGTAAAAGTATCTGCTTCAAAGGCACAGAGCTGTAAGTCACTGCTGTGGATATCAACAGTTATAAGTCCTTCTTTCTCTTTCCTTTCCTGCCAGAAATTTGCAGTTGCTGAAGAACTTGTGTAGATGATGTATTTCTTTACTTTCTTGTTCTGGGACTTCAGGAACTATTTTCAGTTTTTCTCAGTGACTATAGTGGCTATACGTTTGTGTGGTGGTAGCAGAAACCCAGATTTTCCTGTATCGGGGGAGCAGGACATGTGGTGAGACAAAGAGGTAATTAATAATCAGAGCTGTCAGCAGTACTGATGGTTCTTCAGGTTGTAATTAAGCTGATGTGGAGTCAAACAGCTGCTGGAGTGGTCCCACTGGTCCTTGTATGCTTTCTTCTGCTGCTGTGCCCGCTGTAGATACCTCGTGCTTCTTCCCAAAGTTTTCTTCCAGTTTGGTTCATTGTCACTGTGTCCACACGGAGTCTGGTGAGTAACAAGTGCTTGGGAAGAAGTGTGAGAGGGGACTGCAGTTGCTTCTGGTTTGTCATGAGACCATGTGCGCTGAGACATCTCTGTAGTGCCACCCTGAAAACCTGAGTGGCCCTGCCTTTATCTGGGCCAGTGGAGTGGAGGATTAAATAACACTTTCCTGTTGTCAAGTCATTAACTATTAAACTTTTGTTGCCTGTCACAGCCATGATTATCTGTGCCTCGAAGGAATACTCCAGGTTAAAAGTCATTTCCAACACCACTTCATATTGCACTCTAGCAATCGAAACAGAACCGTCTGCACCATCTGAGCATAAACCCAGCTATTTGTTCTACTCTTAGTCTGGGATTTTTTAATCTTGTCAACTGCAAGCACACCCTTTCTGCTGAAAATGAGATGCTCTTACCCAGGGAGAGGGAGTTAACATATAGCTTTTATCCTGATTTTTATATGGCGTTCCCTTCCCAAATCTTGACAGTTGTGCACCACTGGCTGTACCTCAGCTGCCACGTTCTGCTGTTCAGCCACTGCCTTTTCTGCCGAGCTTTCTTTGCTCTGTTAGACTGAATCTCTCCATTTTGTACCATACTATCGGAGGATTTCATAATTTTAAGAATAACATGGGTGAGAAACTTAACAGAGAGTAACTCTAGTTCTATGTTTATTTGGCTTCCTAACAATAGAAATATATTGCAAAGTCTATTTTGTGTATCTCTTTCTGCATGCCTTTCTGTGGGTTCTTCACTTGTTTGCAACTGTTTCTGCTTTCAATTGACCGTCCAAAGCAGCGTATTGTAAACCCGTGTGCAGGTTGTAATGCTTTTGTTGGCACAGGTACGCATTCTTCAAAACCAGAGTGTCCTGTTTAAGAGCTAAGCTTAGATGAACCGCATTTTGCACTGTAAATTTTTATCTGCAAAATGTATCTTGCAAAATCATCTTGAACCTACAAAAACATTTGTATAAGCAAGGCTTCCAGCACTGGCTAAGGTTTGAAAAACCCCACAAGCCAAAACAAAGAAAACCCTAAATCAAAAAAAGCAAGCTAGAGCAGTGGCACAATGTTGAGCCTTGTTGTACCACTGCATGTACTCTTAACTCTGAGCCTGGCAGAATTCATCCATTCTGGGGGATGTGAAGAAGTGAACATCTCCAACTGGAGTGAGGCTTTGCTGTGACATTTTTATCCTGGGCTGCATCAAAAGAAGAGCAGCCAGCAGGTTGAGGGAGAAGATTCTGCCTCTCTGCTCTTGTGAGACCTCACCTGGAGTACTGTGTCCAGCTCTTGGGCCACCAACACAAGAAGGACATGGACCTGTTGGAGCTGGTCCAGAGGGCTGTGAAGATGATCAGAGGGCTGGAACACCCCTCCAATGAAGACAGGTTGAGAGAGTTGGGGTTGTTCAGTCTGGAGANTAAGGCCAGGCTGGATGGGGCCTTGAGCAACCTGGTTTAGTGGGAGGTGTCCCTGCCATGGCAGGGGCACTGGATGATCTTTGAGGTCCTTTCCAACCCAAACCATTCTATGATTCTGTGATTTTTGCCACAGAACCAAAAAATGGGTCTTGATGTGTTTGAGTTATTAGTATTTTCTCCATTCATGCTTTCCTCTGTGTGGAGGCAGGAGTACTTACCGAGAGGATGGCACCATGTAGGGGTTTGTGTCTGAGCTTTCTAGAAATGGAGGCTTTGGCCAGGATCTTCACTGGGAGGAAAGCTGCAGGGAGTTACTTTTATCGTAATAATGTTAACACTTCTTGTTTAAACTGCCATAGCCTCCTTCCTTGACATCATGTCCTTATTAAAGTGGTTTTGATTTCTTATTAAATGCCACATTGGATTCAAGGTTGTACTTCTCATTTATCTATCTGTGGGAGTAGTTATGGGGACAGTTTAACTTTGGTATAAACCTCTTGTAGTAGCTACTTTGTGGTGTAAATACCCCCAGCAATTTTAGAAGGGGCTCTTGGCAAGGTCAGCTGCTACCAGAGGAAACTGCAAAGCCCAGTTGTCACATAGTAAGAAGAGAGTAAAACAAGAGGACCAGCTGAGCGGAGGGGTGAAGCAAGATGCTGCTCACTGCTTTTGGAAAGTGCTTGTTCTGTTGTTGTTTTGCCAGTTACCTGGCAAAGGACACAGCCACCAGCAGCAAGCATGAGCTGATTTTATGATCCAAGTCCAGTGGGTACAGGGATGACACAACATAGTTAGCAGCAGGGGGGAATAAGCAGCGTAATAAATCTAATCATAATAGAGGATATAATGGAAAAAGGAATAAGCCAAAATAGGAGCCCAAGCGTAGTCATGAAAACCACTAGGGTAATTGCTGTGAAGATACATTGCCAAGTGTGTTACCCTTATCCTGTCATGTTTTGTGTCTTGTCCTGCCGTTGCTGAGGAGGCCTGGTTGCAGTGAGAAGCTGGGGGGTCTTTCCAGTAATGGGGAAGTCCTATGGTGGTGCATCCACCCATGGGTAGGCTTCTGACATCGCTGCAAGTGGGCCCAGCTTTTATAACATTGAATAAACAACTCTGGTTGCATGAGCAACTTTAAAAATAACTTCAAAGGCAGGACACCTGGCAGCTTTCCTCCTTATCGGGCTCTGTCCGAGGTCGGCCAAGCCTAGGAAGGAGCCTGAAAAGGGGGTATCTCCATCCATTTCAGTTTTGATTACATATTTCTCAGCCTTGTTTGTTCCCACAGCTAATCAGCTAATTTCCCAGCAGAGAGAATCCTTTGCTGGTTTCTGTGAGAAAAAAAAACACTCTGTCTGGTTGTGAGATTCACCCACAGATCAACTTCAATTCAGGGCCTATTGCTCAGGCCCTAGCACTCCAGTTATGAGCACTGAAAATATTTGGAGGAAACAAACATCAGCTACAAAAATGGCCAAAAGTTGGCAAAGACCATTTTTGTGTGTATGTTTCTTAGTTCAAAGTGTATGTTACAGTCCTGATTGACCAGCCTGGCTGAAAATGTATATGCTGATTGATGTAACTTTGGAGTAATTTTTAAGTATAGGTAGGAACTGTAGTTGCTTGAGAGAAAGTATCTGAAGAAGAAAGACATACTCGGGCAGATAATATAGTCAACACTTTGTAAGAGAAGTTTCAGTAGCATAGTGTGCTAAGATGTTTATTGGGCTCAAGATCCATTTGTGTGTAGAATCTGAAAGAACTCTGGATGTGATAACAGGCAATTCTCTCAGCTTCAGCTGTTCTCAGACATTCATGTCAATTGCATGAAATTACCACCGGATGCTAATCAGCATCCTGGATTGTGACTTATCTAGTAGTCCATATGACTTATCATGTCTCATATAAGGGGAAGGCAACACTTCACCTACTGTTTTTTTGGGGAAATGGTTATAAAAACAAATGTAATTCTTGAAGCTGAAAAAGTCTGGGGTTTTTTGTTTGGTTGGTTTTTTTTAATGGGGAGCCGTATAGCGATACCTACTTTGACCTCCTGCGTAACACAGAATTAAATCAGATTTAATGAGACTTTGAAGCATTTATTTACTTAGTGTATTTTACTGAGCCGTTCCCGTTTAGCACAATACTTTCGGCTTCACTGGGCAGCCAACAGGTCCTACACATGTAACTTAGATCAACAGAAGGTAGTGTACTTATCAAAAAATCCAACTTACCCCTGACACTGGTAGTAGTGGTGTTTAGTGTTGCATAAAAAAATGGTTGCAAGTATTCAAGACTTTTTTTCACCCAGCTCATTAAAATTTGGGATTGAAGTATGTACGTATTCAGAAAATACTTAAGGGCAGTCTAGATTAAGTAAATTTTAAAAAATTGTGTACACAGTGTTTTTAATGGGTTTGTTTTCCCTTATAGCGGAAGCGATTTTGGAATGCAGAATGTACACCTTTCCCAGATGAGAAACCCCTACAGCTGAAAAAGTCAAGTATCAGGACATCAGCGGCTGCTACTTCGATTTCCAATGCGTGGCTTAGGTGTGGCGATGGTTTTCAGAGCACTTCAGTGCTGGAGGTAAAATGCTGGCTTAACAGTGTATGAGAGAGATGCAAACTGACAGTTAAACCAGTTTCCGTGCTTGACTAAATTATAAGATACTGACTTTTTTAATGGAGTTGCCCAATTAACAGCATATTGTTAACTGTCAAAGCAGACAAAAATGGAAAGCAAGGTTACCTAAGGACATTGTCTTAACTTGTTAATGTAATTTTCTGAGCATACGTTAATATTAGTACTTACCACTTGGAAAATTTCAGTAATACACTGAGGAATACAAAAGTAATTTGACATTTGGGATGGAGTACTGCATTTCCTAAAAAATACAGAACAAAAAGACTAGCTTGCATCTGAAGATTTTTTGCTAGACCTAAAGAGTATGTTTTCAATAATGAATTCACTGCAGAAAACGCTGCTTTTTGATGACCTTGCTCATGTGAGTCTTGGTGCAGATGCTCCTTTGGATGGTCCATTAAATTGTTTAATTTTTTTTTTGGTGTTGGTCTTGTTGGTCATGAACAGAGATGTTCAGCCAGCTCTGAGAAGTGCTTTGTGATGAAAATCATCTTCAACCAAGTTGCTTTTCTGTTTTTCTGCTACTGAGCAGTCTGTGTCACATAGCTTGTGGGATTTAATAAAATCAGAGACAGGGCCACTGAGTGCTTCCTTCTGTAACCTTTGAATAGGGCACATGCTTTATCAAGCGTGCCCTTCCTGCCCACTTTTGACATTTTAATGCTGAAAATATTGGCTCTTGTTCCTTACAAGGTCAGATGTGATTCCCTTCATAGTCACAGTAAATTTATAGTTTCCAAAACAATGAAAATTCAGCTTTTATATTACTGTTTTCATACTTTATTACCTTGCTTATTATATTGTAGTCTAGTAGAAGATAGAAAAAACTAATTTAAAAGTGTGCTACCATGTTGTGGTGGGTGAATAACAACAGTTTTGAGTGTATTACTACATGTTAAAACAGTCTTTAATGTCCTGGTGATTAAATCTCTCTGCCTTTTTTAATACAGTCCCTGAGACCTATTGATAAGAAATCCAGGATTAAGAAGCATCTTGGACCACTATTAACATCTGCTGAAAGTGCAGTGGGTATGTTAGAACCATTTCATGTTAGCGTTGTCAGAAGACCTAGTTGCTTTGTTTATGCCTTTTATCAAGGTAGAAGTTGGCTCAAAATACTGGTTGCTTTCTTCTGTTACAAGCAGAAGCTAGATTTTAAGAGACAGTGGTGATGTTGCTGTGATTGGGGTCCTCTATTGCCTTAGTGGCAGGAATATAGTCTGCAAAGCTGCAGGCACTTGAACTATTGCTTTTGAATGGGTGAAAGAAGCATCACTAATGCTGTATATAGCACATGTTCTAGCAGGGACAGGATAGTTAAATTCTTCACATTAAGAGAAGGGAATGAGAAACAACCTTCAGGTGTCTAGATAGAGGGCAAAATTATTCTATCTTCTGCTAGATACAAACAGGCATGTGAGAAAACATGTATTTCATAAGTATGAGCAAAAGATAGAAAACCAGGATTTCGTTCACCTCTTGCTTTCACAGCCTTCTATATACACCTGAGTCCATTGGATGTTATGATTGCAAAATAAAAAAGCTCTAGGCATAATAAAGAGGAGGAGGAGGACTTACTGACTCCCAGTTCTTTCCCTTTTTGAGTCCAGAGGAAAGGAAAGAAAGAGGGCCCAGTGGCTTCTTCAGTCCTTGTGTTTCTACTTGCTCCAGCAGCTGTGCTGCTTCTGTTGGAGTTGAGTAAGTCAAGTACTGGGCACCTTTTGTCTGCCTTTTGGGGTTCAAAATCATGCTTTTCTGGATTTCTGGAAAGGCCCTCTGTCTATTGCAGGAGGAGATGGGGTTGTGTTTTTCTCTTCTGGACCCTCCTGCCCAATTTCAAACCCCCAGTAATTGACTTGACTTCTCATTTACCCAAAAAGCTTTAGTAGTGGTAGGAAGTGGAAAGTTCCGCCTTCCTGTGATTGCTAGTTCTGCATGCTCCATGCTAAGCATTAATCCTTTTCTCCTTGCTTTTGTTATTAAAAATGGAGAAAAGCATTTGGAATTTAAATAGCCCACTATTCTTTGTTACTCCTGAAAAGCTTATTTTTTTTTTTCAGGACAAAACTGGAGAGTAATCTCTGCTGCTGGAATACTTGTATTTATTTGTTATTCATTGTATAAAGTCAGAGAAACCTCAAGGCCATAATTACGAGGACAGTTTTTATTAAAACCACTTAGGATTTTAAAAGGGCACGTGCAGGAGCATTAGAACTGTGTGTAGAGGATTGTATGTCAGACAGTCATTACTTGTCCTCACTCCGCTGAAGGACAGGATGATAGTGTCCTTGTGTGAAATGAAGTGTTAGCATGTAGTGTGAAGAAATAGAATGAAAATAATGTCTGTATGATAAGAAACGTATGAGTTAGTGCTCCAGTATTAATCTCTGATGCCTGGTGACAGAATTGATACTATTTTTGAACTGGGAAAAAACTATTGTTTAATTTTTTAATGTTTAACAAAATTACATATCCATAATGATCTAACACTTTACAATTCTTTAATAGGATCTGCTGCTGCTGAAAGCTCTAAGGAAGCTGAGGGCATAATATGGACCTCTAGTGGCAGTGATTTCTCAGATGATGGAAATAAAACATTGATTCCAAGGTTACACAGCAAAAAAAGCCAGGCTTCCAAGCCAGAGGAATCACCTAGCAGACACTATTTATTGCTAGAGGACAGCAGTAGTGAAGGTAAGTTCACACACAAGCAGATTTGTCAAGAAGCCTTCTGCCAGCCCTGTCCTACGGGTGGTATTTGTCTGCAGCTACTGCCTAGTTGTGGCAGGCTTTGCAGCTGCAGATAGCATCATGTTCTGTGGCAGGGGTGTTCTGTTCGGACACAGCATTCCTTGTTTCCCCTGTTCACTATATTGTGTGAACAACCATGAGTTCTGTTCTTAAGACTTCCTAATCCACAGAGCAGGGGGTGACAGAGGGGAGAGAAACTAGTGAAGACAGAAAAATCTTTACTTGTGAGCTCTGTTATATAAATGTTAATTAGGATAATGGGTAATTTGTATTAGAACTTGTTAGGAAGTGTTCTCAATGTGAAAAATAAATCAGGTTGGCTTAGTAATACTTCGGCTACATCTGAAGTATTACAGCTAGACCTGCCATCCTGGGTGTCAGGCAAAGTGTTTGAGCACCCCTGAGTTGAACAAAGGGATTGACTGATGTACTTTTTGTTTTGTATGTGAGCAAAGGGATTGACTGATGTACTTTTTGTTTTGTATGTGACTCTGGTTGAACAGGCTCCCTAGGTTTAAAACAAAAATTCAAAACTTTCCTCCATATTTTTGTCATTAACACTGACGTATCTGATGGTCAGCTTTTGTAATTCCTAGTCATTTCTTTCCCTTTTTGAAGTGGAAGGACTGTCCATTTTCTAGACTGCAATTTAATACTCACCAGGAACCTTTCTAAACTGCCATTAATATCATTCTGTTGCCCTTGTCTCCCACAAGTATATCCTGCAAGTTTTAATCTTTAATTCTTACATTAAGAGACAATATACAGATTTATTTTTACTCTTCTAAGATGGCAACATTTGGTTTCTCTGTTTAAATGAAGAAACCCTGATGCTTTATGTATCTACTTGAAGGTATTGAAGAAATCCAGTCATTACCTGGTTTTCTTCTAAATGCCCAAATATATTGAGAGCAGTTATTGAAGGCAGTGGGGAATAAGAACTGTAATTTCCATGCTTGTTCAAGTAACCATCTAATTATGTATCTGTGTGTGTACATACATAGGTACAGTTGTAAGTATGGGGATAAAAGCTGGGAAAGTATTTTTGCAACATGCTCTTTAACATGAAGTTCACCTTCAGAGATGTACTTGAATATGACAAGATAAAACTGATTGTCTCATTTTATTAAGGAATTTCTATTGCTGTGTCAAAAGTCGCATGCAGCTTGCCCCAGCTTGAAGAGTGACCTCTTTGTGCTACCTGGTCACCAATGTCTGTGTTTAAAATTTCTGATGAAGCTTTCTCATAGCTAGAGACAGAAATGCGTTCATGCACATGAAAAAGCCAGCACCAGAGCTGTGGGTTTACTTGTCGGGTGACTTCAGAGTTTGGACATTCCATGAGGAAGCTAGTGATATAGACTATGGTAGCACTGCCAGGTCCAGAAGGTGCTGCCACAGTCCCGTGGATTTGTACAGAGGCCTGGAGTGCTCTGCCTCACTTCTCTGCTGCCTCTTCCTGTATGCAACTCTCTTGGTGTTAGAAATATGACATTTACAAAAGCAAAAAAGCAAAATAAAAATACAATGGCATTATTCCACTCAGTACCTTGTGGCACTTGGACCTGAAGGGTGGTGAGGCTGCTGTGGTAGCTCAGGCTTCCACTGCCTTCAGGAGATCCATGCAGGTATGAGTAGACTTTTGGAGTTGCATTGAATACCACCTGGCCGTGAGGATGGTAGAAGAACAGTTCAGCATCTCTTTAATTGCTGTATTGTTGTGGGGTGGTTGTTGTTGTTTTTAAAAAAACTCCATCTTTTTTTGCCTATTTCTATTAATTGATCCCGAACAATCCTCTGTCAGATGTGCATAGAGGTTTGCTTTGCAGACCTGTATATTCAGCCATGGTGCTCTAGGAGATTACAATTTCAAGTGGCTTTTTCATTTCTCTGTGAGGGTTACTGCTAATAGCAGATGTTACTCACAACAAATTTTCAGCTGCTCCAGGTCAGTCTGAGGTATTTGCTTAGAACAGTCAATTCTGAACAAGCGCGCTTGGAAAATCCAGCACAGCTGGGTAAGAAAACCCCTAACTAAACCCTTGGAAAACTAATAACTAAAAAACCCCCTACCCACCTAAGCAGTTCAATACACCGCCTCTTGTGGGTGGTACTGTGAAGTCTTTTTTTTTGGTAATAGTTTTTATCTTCCTTCACAGATGATTGCTAGTAGGATTTAGCTTTTATGAGAGACTGTTACAGAATAGTTTAAACATCAGTTGAACATATGTAAAAAAATAATGTTGCTTTTTTCCCCCAAGTTCAAGATAACTGTAGTATTACCCTGCCTTCATGCTTGAGAATAATGTATGGTGATTAAGGAAAACTCCTTTTACAAATATTTCATTTTAGATGAATTGGAGTTGATTGACTGGGAGAAGGACAGTGATTCCACTGATAAGTGTGATGGGTCAGAAAAAGATGACAGCTTGCTGGAGATATCAGACTCAGACTCTTGCACAAATCTTAATTCTCTGCCTGTCGAAGAGAAGAATGATGAGCTTTGTAAGGTAAGAAGTTCAAGAACTTTCAAGTTTAAGGGGAAAAAAGCTTCTACTGTAATTATGAAGTGTATTCATATTGGATTGGAGGAATGTGAGGGTTTTGCTTTCCAGAAGGAATTCTGTATTCTGTAAGAATTTCAAGGTGTTTTCTGACTGCCAAACCTCGAAACCAAGTGGTGCCACCCACATGTAGAGCTTGGCAGTGTGGTCACTGAATCATGGGATGACTGAGGTGAGAAGGCACCTCTGGAGGTCATCTAGTCAAACCCTCTGCTCAATGCAGATCCGCTGGAACTGGTTGCTCAGGGCTGCGTCTGGTTGGGTTTTGCGTATCTCCAAGGATAGAGACTCCACAATGTCTCCGCGCAGCCTGTGCCAGTGCTTGGCCACCCTTGCAGTACAGAAGTTTGTTCTTATGTTTAAATGGAATTTCTTGTAGTTCAATGTGTGTGGAGAAAAAAAGTGATCAGGTGGGTAGGTTTCTCACCAGAGATGTGATGATCGGGATTCTCTACAGCTGCATGTAGCAACTTGATGTCCAAATTTCCTGTAATGTGCTGGGTGAGACCACTACCTATTTCTGTTCAGTACTTTGAGACCTTGACTAGATAAAATCCAGGTATTGTGAACAGAGCGTGTTCTGAGAGCAGCGATGACGTAAGGGTCTAACTACAGGACTCCCTTTTCAGTGATGAGCATTGCAGAGCTCGGCAAATGGACAGCAATAAATACTATCAGCTATATTTGGTAGTATTTTTTTAATGTATTCAGTATTTTTTACTGTAGAAAATAAACTTTATACAGAGGGCATGGTGTACCAACTACAGAATAAATGGCAGTATCTACTACAGAATAAAAGGCAGAAATTATCTGTGTCTTATGGCAAAATGACTTGTACTAGAAGACGGCAGATTTGACACTACCCTGGGCAACGGTAACACTTAGCCTCCGGTGCTGGCGGCCGGCTGCCTCCTCAGGCACCTCCCCAGCGAGTCCGCGGGCCTGGGGTGCTCCCCAGGACGGGAGGGCGAGGCTGACAGCCGGGCCTGGAGGAGGCCGCGGACCCTTCTGAGC
>VZZY01008946.1:0-12589 GCA_013400335.1 Eurystomus gularis | reverse complement strand
TGGTTCTAACTCAAACTGGGACAATAACACACACCTAAAATATAGATCTGTGCCTGCACCATTTTGGGAGCTGGTATCCCATTGACTCACCAAGTAAGAAGTTGATTGCTCTGGACCAAACTTTAAGTAGAATTAGGCCAAACACATTTTAGAATTTAGTCTTAACCCCTTGTTTACTCAGGTAGGTCCTTCATCTAGTGTACTCTGGCAGTCTGTGACCAGCCACATCAGTGTCCTGTGTGTGTCTGTACATGTTTCTGGGACACAAGCTCAGCTTCACTGCTAGTTGAACCTGCAAATGGGAAAGCAGCAGCTACATCCCTTGGTCTAGGGCAGTGTCCTGGTTTGGCCAGGACAGGGTTAATTCTGGTGAAGCCAGGTTATTCTATACCATGCTGACGTCATGCCCCAGGGCCAATTCTGGTGGGGGGCAGTTCAGGTTCAACTGCTTTGCTGGGCTCAGTCCATCGCTGTTGTCTGGTATTACTTCTTGTATTGCTCCTTTCTCACTGTTACTGTTGTTTTGTTAACTGCAACTGCTTATTACACTTTTTTTAATATTAAACCTTCCTTATCTCAACTCAAAAAGGCACTTTTAAACCTTTTTTTTCTTTCTCTGTCCGTGACCCACGGCAGAGGGGAGGAGGCGGGGAGAAGCAGCGTTGGCCACACGGCAGCTACCGCCAGGGATTCACTAAACCCCCACAGGCAGTCACATGCCTGGTACCCAGGTACCTGACGCTGGGCTCCAGTAGCTGTGCAGTAGGACTCCTGGGCCAGAGCCGCTGGAGATGGCGGTCACTCCTAACATACTGTGTAACAAAAACATGCATTAGGAGAACAAAGTGTTGGAGAGAAGCTGAATGGCCTTACAGTCATTTTGTAGTCCTACCAGTGGCTTGTAACTGTTTTGTTTTGGTGGCTTACATCACAACAAAGATTTTCTGGCATAAAACAATGACTCACCATGTAGAACCAGCAAGGGCTGTTTATGAGAAAAATTTCTTCTTGTTACTGGTGTTAGGGAGCTGCAAGAGCAAGGCTGCTCCAGGAGTAAGGAGAAGCCAGGAGCCACAATGCACACTAGGCAACACTGCTACAGCTGAGGCACAGGCCTGCAGAATGTAAATCAAGCAAGCAGAACCAGCTGGCAAGTGCAACAGCTCCCATTCAAAATCAATTGAGGAAATCCAAACATCAATTCAGGAATAGGGCTGGGCCTAGGCCTGCCTACAAAATAACTTAGAGGAATACAGGATGCCACAGCCTGAGCTGAAATAAGATCTGTGGGTCAATGGATAGGGAGTGGGTAGGGATCAGACCCTGGTGAGGTTACTTATGGCAATTAGGGCCCAATATTGCACTCTGGGCTCTGAGAACTGCATTCACAGATGACAACAGGTTTAAACCTGAATATGTACTATTTTCCCTCTGATTGACACGTATGATAAGAGGGCTGAGCTGTATCCTTTTACTGTATATAGGTGGGAAGGGTAAGAAAGTACTGGGGCTGGAGAGACTTCACCCCTCTTGGTCTGTTTAGCTTCCTCCCCTTCAGAATGTGAAACAGATCTCACTGCATACTCCTGACCTGTACCAGCATTATTCCCACTTTTAAAAACATTTTTATTAAAGAAAATCCAACAACAAAACCCATTTTCTTGCAATTATAATTTCTGATCTCTTTTTAAAAAAAGCAGTCAGAGCCTGCATAGCTGAGAAGCCATTATTACTAGTTTTTTGCTATACCAGAAAAAGCCTTTTCCATCACTTTATACAGAACACATTTTTCTAAGGAGAAAATCCCAAGATTTCAAAGCCTACTTTCAAAGTGTATACTCTGTATCACACTCTTGAAAGTTTTCCCCCTGTCCTCAGGAGAAAAATGAGGAATATTTACCACATACCTCTTTCCATGCAATTGCTGTAACCTAGTATACAGCTACTTTCATCTTACACAGACTTTCTGGGTAATTGCAGTTGCACATGGAAGCTAACAGGATTTGGAAGATGCTTTCCATTTAGTGTCATAGAAATGGTGGAAGAAGGCAAAGCAGTATAACATTCCCTGGTCACTGCCTCTCCTACAGCCTTCTCTTGACCACCTGCATCTGCAAGAATAGGAAGATTAATTGCTCGCTTAAAAAAAAAATACCCAAAACAGAACACTTCTGACCATGACAACAGCTACTGTCTAGCCGAAACTCCCAGTCCATTTGGCAGCAAAGACTCACTCACTATTCCTAAAACAAGAAGTTTCACAAGATATTCAAAACACCAAAGGCTATAGGGAACATTGCTGGATAACAAATACAATCACACATGGAATAAGGAGGAAGAGACCTCAGAAGATAACCAGGAAATAAGAGGCAAGGGCAGTACTCCTGTCAGTGAGATTTAGTCATGCTCTTGGCTGCTTGGTAGCAGAGCCTAGATGCAATCTCACCATATCTGATGCCATGACGACACAAGTTGTGTAATGCTTTCCATCTGGAAAGGGGAAAAGATGTGATCCACAGATAACTTGCCCTTTATTTCACACCAATTGCTGTGTTCACACATGTCCTCATATACGTGTCCTCACATGATATTCGTTCTGTACATAGAGACTTTCACTGCCCACATTAACAAGGTAATTCAGACTGTTTATCTCTGCCTCTCAGGCCAAGAGCTAAAGACATTCATTTGAGACTAACAGAACTACTGAGTTATGTTGAAGCAAGTCAGATCAAAAAATACAACCAGATACAAACAGAGAGAGCTGAGCTGTTGGTGCTCCTTTGCATCTGTTACATCCTGCTACATGCTGGCAGCCACAGGAAGCTCCTATGCCTCAGACGCATTTCTGCTACACAACATGCAGCAGCATCAAGTCCATATACATCATTGCTGGAAGAGAAGTCAATCCCGTACCACTTCAGGAGGGCTGTGCTTACTTGCCTAGGCAAATATCAATTTGTCAACCCTCCAAAAGGCTCTCCTGCTCCATGAAGGTATGACAGCTTGCTCAGAGATCCCTTAACTTGGAGCTACATTGTCCAATACTGAATACATGCAACTGCAGCTTCAGAGGTCAATCCTATCTTTACGTGTGTCAATGAGAAAAAAATATTTTATTATGTTGCCTTCCCCACAGCTCAAAGCATCCTAAAAACACATACTACTTTCAGTTTTGCTCCTCATAATGCTAAGATATGACAGCTCCCCAGCATTGTGCCTTTCCTAGCATGTAACTCTTCACAAAAATGGCCTTCAGGATAAGGACAGATTTAATAATTTTATAAATATGGAAATAACATCCATCTCATGGCTGCATCTAACAGCATATCACATGAGAGTACTCCAGCAACTCATGAAAGTTTACTCATGAAAGTTTTCAGACGTCATGGAAAAGTCCTCAGGTTGGCTAATGACCAAGATTTCCAAACTTTCAGGCAAGTGCTGGAATAAAATACTGAAGTGAAACATCCTCATGGAGTAAGATGAAGTGTACAATTCTTTTACTTACTATATCTGTACAGAGAAAAAAAAAAAAACAAAACAAACCACAATTCAGTTTAAAGCAGGAAAAATAAAATTACATCTTCAATAGAATGGCATCATAAGAATACATTGTTTCTACCACTTCTGAGAGAAAGATAACTAGACACCCTGTAATATTTAGGTCCTTGAGGGTCTATGAAGCATTACTGAAGAGCTGATGTCAAAAAGGAAATATGTAATGTATCAGCCTATAATGCTATACCCATTATTTAAATGTTCCTTGGGAAATTCTTGGCACCTGCACTAAACCATAACACACAGATGTTGTCAGGAAAAGCACACAGAGCTATCAAAATAAGATATAAAACCCTGCATAGGCTCCTGCTAGAAAGAACACATAGTTTCTGTGGTTAGAAACACAAACTGCATAAAAATATTTTGGTATTAGAATTAATTTCATGCTGAATGTAAGAAAGCATATACACAAAAATCCCACAAAATATGCAAGTAAATCACAGTTTCTCTGCTAGAAACTAGGAACTTTGTTACAACATTTTCAAGAAAATAGTACCTCAAAATAGTAATTAAAAAATAACTTCAAAACAAAGACAACAACAAGACACTCCTGATTACTCAGTCTGAGTATTCAGCTTGGTACTTATAAAAGGGCACAGGTTATCTTTTTAAAATTATTTTTAATTCTCCAAATGCCTAAGGCCTGAAGCTTACTCTCTAAAAATAGAAATACTAAAGTCTTCAGGTATAATACAAATAGTCAAGTTTCAAACAGACAAAACAGAAGATATGCCGTTCTGTTGAAAATACAAGTATGGCAAACATCCCTCCCTAACTGCAGTTTGCAAGCTGAGCTGTTGAACTTACTGCACAATGCTTTTGTGGGATTGACTTGCTGTCCAGCAAGTAGCTGCTGCAGCTTCTTGATATCTATGCGTGCCTCAGCCATGCTTTCTAAATCTCTGCCTTGAGCAGAACTTTGACATCCATCCTCTGATGCTAAAACAGTAAGAACAAAACACTTAGTCAAAATGTCAGAAGTAGTTTCAGCACCTATAAGGACACACCTGGTAATCACTACCTGATAATCACTGAACAACTGGTAGTCAAATGTTTTTCAGAAACAGCAGTGCAAGGAAGATAAAGCCGTGATTTCCTATGAAGTTGTCAAGGATACCGGAAGAGATTCCCTCCACAAACACGAAACTTGCACTGGCCACTTTTTAAGACTTCATTTGAAGACTTCAAAATACTTGATGCTATTTTTTAAGGACTAACAGAAGTCAGGTACTGTTATCAGCATCATACTTAAGTAATGAGATCAGACAGACAAGAGGCAATAAACAGGGGAACTTACCCCAGGGAGGGTTTCCCAAGTCTTTAAAATGTGTTGTTACAGATACTAAATTAGTTTCTATTTTCAAGTTCATTTCTCCACTCAAGTTTGCTTCAATCACCTGCAATACAATAATGTCAATTTCAGGCAAGCCACTTTTGCACTACAGAATTACAGAAGAATAAATTGCAGCTTTGTTCAAATACGAGCTTTCAGAAGCACTTTAGTGCTTTCACAGCTCAACTGTCCTTTTTGAACATGGTTTGAACATTTGAATGTTAAGCTACAAAAATGCATTTCTCATCATTCCTGTGTGAATTATCCTAGATCAACCTCCCTGAAATTACAAAAAGAAAGAAATAAAATTGCTCTTCAGTACTTTCAGAAGAAGTACTGGCTTGGGGAAGTTCATGCACTGAGGAAAAGATTTTAGAAATAAGAGTCTGAAGCTGAAGAAATGTAAGTTTTCCTGCGTTTCCATCCAGCTTTTCAGAAAACAAAGGCATCTACACAGTTCATATGACACACACAGAAAATGGGATGTACCAAGAGCTGACCTCCAGTTGCAGTGTTGCTTTGTAAGACTTAAAAAACAGACAACAGCTGCACCAATACAGCAACTCCAAGCAGCATTTTGAACTCCTAGAAGTCCTGGGAAAGTGCTCAAAGCTTTCAATTCCATCCTAACAAAGTGTCCAACCAGAAGGAGACTACATATGATCTTACACAAATCCCAAGCAGATCAGAGCATTCATAAAGCACATCTAAGCACTTCATTTCCGCTATCAGAATAATTCTCAATTATTTCAGAAGAGGCTGATATCACAACCAGAATCTTCTATAGAACGGTAGATGTCCACAGATGAAGGCTCCCAAACAATGGCCAAAGACTATTTCAAAGAGCTTCTAAGCCCTTTTTGCAGCACTGTTCCTGACCAGTTTTACTACCAGGATGAATCTAGCACAAATATTTGTGACACTTGATGTTTCTGTTCTTTAATAACAGCATGTATAGGATACAGGTAGTCTGCCTCCTTCCTTAGAGCTACCAAAGCTATTTCACAGAGATTTATTTATTTTCCTGCTTTGGAGGAGGAAGGTGAATACGGCCAGTGTTGCATATGCTACCTCTTCTGAGTGTTGCTGAACAACAGAGTTTAATGCCATCATACAGCTATCTTGTGTGAGAAGAGATCCTCAACTCTGAAAACACTGAGGACACGGGGGAAGGAAGGAGAGATGAAAACTAAAACCCCCAACAGACTGACAAAGGACAAGAATTTGAAGTACTTACTCTTTTATTTGCAGGATGACTGCCATTTGCAAAATTGCCAGAAACCCAAGGTAATCTCTCAACTCTTCCAAGCCTTGGAAGACTGGGACAGTCCCAACTTCAGGATTCTCAGTACAGAAAACTTCTCATTTACCAAAATTGGTATGAACCACACCCCCTCCCCCCCAAACTATTCCAAAGCTCTATACTTACTAACTTTCACATCAGTCAATTCTGATGACTACGAGCAACAACAACTGAAAAAAAAAAACCAACCCTTTTCTGGCCAGCTGCAGAGGGCTTCTTTCAATGGAAGGCACACCAACACTCCAGAAACCCAGAGTGGACTAGAAACCCATCATATCAGAGTCTAAAGCACAGGCTGACATCCAGGAGCTATTAGTAGGATTTCCTTTCAATCCTACGTTAAATTTACCTGAAGTTCATTCACACAGACACCTAACACAAGACTCATGTAATAGGCATTTCTTTAATAAAAGCACCTGGAAAGTCTGTAGCTAACTTCTTGAAGGACCACAATTTCTTACCAGCTATAAAGAGTGGCTTGCAGCGACACCATGCCATGTTCTTCCAAGGATTCAGTAAAAAGGGCACCACTTTCAGGGAAGCTCAGGACAAGCTCTTCAGTATAAATCCTAAAATAAATCCTATCATTCTCTCCAGCCCTTAAACAGTCTTCAGATGCCCTTTAGTTCAATATCTGATGCATCCTAAAGTTATATGCAACATAGAGGTACCAGTTTGGGCAACAGGGAAACATGCTATGTTCAATATAAAATAAGGTCTGTAGGACACACATCTGAAGTGCCTTAACTTACAATGGAATTGCTGAGATTCTTCATTCTCTCCACAAGACTCTTCATTGTTTTCAGCACTGGTAGGTAAATACTGACCTAGAAAGACATAAGAACTGCATTCGCACAAATATTTCATGTGTGATTGGGATTTCATACATTTATTTCTCTCTTAAATTCTATCTTATTTTGGACCAAGCCCAAGGAGCACAATATTTAAGTGAAATCAGCAAATGACTTCAGAACAGAGGAACTTTTCTATTATACCAACAGGCCATCAGTCTAGCAACTGCTTCAGACGCACTATCCCAACTTTTGTGTTCAAAACGGAGACGGGTTTTTGCAGATGACATGCACCCACATGTATGTTACTGAGCAGTTAATCATCACTATGAGCAAAAAGGAAAGAACATGATTCCCATGGTACTGTAATAATTTCTGGAATTGCATCACTGTAAATCTGAAATAACAGAACAAAATAGATCATTTTTACTGAGTCATATGTCTTCAGAATTTAAACAGTCTTAGCTATAGTGGTAACAGACATCTGTAACCTCAAATAGGAGCACATTTGCACAAATACTTTTCCTTGCAACTCTGCTAAAGGTCAAAAATTATATAGAGAGGATATATAAAAATCAGGAGTAAACACATATATAGAATCATAGAATGGTTTGGGTTGGAAGGGACCTTAAAGATCATCTAGTTCCAACCCTCCTGCCATGACAGGGATACCTCCCGCTAGATCAGGTTGCACAAGGCCCCATCCAACCCAGTCTTGAACACATCCAGTGATGGGGCATCCACAACTTCCCTGGGCAACCTGTTCCAGTGTTTTGCCACCATCACAGTGAAGAGCTTCTTCCTTACATCTATCTAAATCTTTTCCAGTTTAAGCCCACCACCCCTCATCCTACCACTACAAGCCCTTGTAAAAAGTCCCTCCCCGGCTTTTTTGTAGGCCCCCTTCATATGCAGAAGGCTGCAATAAGGTGTCCCTGGAGCCTTCTCTTCTCCAGGCTGATAAACCCCAACTGTCTCAGCCTGTTCTCATAGGAGAGGTGTTCCAGCCCCCTGATCACCTTTGTGGACCTCCTCTGGAGTCACAAGAGCAGAGTAGAGGGAGAGAATCACCTCTCTGGACCTAGTGGCCACACTTCTTACGATGCAGCCCAGGATGTAGTTGGCTTTCTGGGCTGGACTCACACACTAGTGGCTCATGTTAAGCTTTTCATCAACCAGCACTCCCAAGGCTTTCTCCTCAGGACTGCTCTCAATCCTTACTCCACCCAGCCTGTATCTGTGCTTGGGATTGACTTGATCCAGATGCAAGACCTTGCACTTGGCCCTGTTGAACTTCATGAGGCTGGCATGAGCCTACCTCTCAAGCCTGTCCAGGTCCCTCTGGGTGGCATCCCTTCCCACCATTGTATCAACCACACCACACAGCTTGGGTCATCTGCAAACCTGCTGAGGCTGCACTCAATCCTACTGGCCATGTCACTGACCAACATGTTAAACAGCACCAGTACCAGTACTGATCCCTGAGGAACATCACTTGTTACTGGTCTCCACTTGGGCTAGTCAGGCCACAAACTTCAGAAAGAACAGATTATTTGGGCCACTTGGTAGAGCTGAAATGGTCTAAACTTGTGTGGTTTGGAGGTGCTCCTGCCTAAAGCCATGCACGTTCTTTGTTCTTTCCTTCCTCCACCCTGAATATCACAGCAACAACTGCTAACCACCTGCTCTGTTTTTACAGGTTCTGGACTCTCTTGTCTTACCATACCTCCCCAAACCTCCAGCTTCCAGGCTTCCCTCTTTCCTTTCACCTCCTCCCAAAATCCACCAGTATCATACTCCATAGCACTAGCATTCCACTTGCAACCTCCTCTTTCCTTAGGGAATATAAAAACAGAGGCTTACATCAAAGTCTGGCACACTGGGCTCTCTGAAGTCATTCCATAATCTTCTGGGAATAACCCCCACAGGAATGTCATGTGTCACAATCCTACTGCTGCTTGATAAGGATGGCTTGAGGGAGAGAAAGGATGCTCTTGCAGTTAAAAAAAGGACTTGAATTCTGAGTTCAAATTTTTCAGACCCACTCTGGGAAACACTATAGAGTGCCTCAGACACTCAGTTCCAGTTTTGCATAGGCTCCTATCAGACAGCTATTAAGTGGACATCCCTGTTGAATAAGGAAGAATTTGTAAGGTATCAGTCATTAGTATATCTATAAGCTATCCTTATAGCTGAAGAGGTGTTAACAACAACAAAAAATATTGGCAGACAGCAGTTCAAAATAGAATTGAACCTCCTCCACCTAATGGCTTCAATTATTGAGAAGGCAGCAATCCACAGAATATTTAGAGAATAAAAGAAGGGAGAAAAGTAAACATTAGAAAAAAGTGTTTTAATCACATAGCTTTCATTCTCCTTCCATCTCCTCCTTGCCTTTTCGAAAATACAAAGCTGGTTCTGTGTGCTTACCAAACGTGATGGCAGGAAAGGCTAGCAAAATGGAAAATAGCAACTAAATGTTTTCTAGAATTACACCAAAGACTACCAAAGCTTCTATTTGACCTTAGTAAAAACATTTGATTTTTGAAAGCTTTTTCTTAATAATGAAAATAAAAGCATGGTTGCACTTACTAGCTCCACAGCAACTCTGAGACAGGGACAGTGTTTGTTTGTCAACTTGATCTTCACTGCCTTAGCACTCTGGGCAGTTTTTAATGCTCTTGACAGGTTCTCAGGCACCAACTCTAAATAGATTTCATTGTGCTCTGCAGCTACTCCTTCCATCTGAAATTCATCGAAGAAATTCCCCTACAATTTTTGAAAGTTGGGAAATAAAGTAAAATAAACCAAAAAACAGGCAGAGGAGCATGTTTCACCTATCAGACCTTAAGCTTAGAACTGCATGTTTACAATGGGAAGCTTTCCTCTGCCTGGCATCACCTGCAAGAATCAAGACTGGCTGTATAAGCATGAAGGCCCATTTCTTCAGATTAAACCTATTAATTTCAGATCCTCCCCTAACACAATCAGTCTGAAAACAAGAGGTATGATGGGTGAGTTACACTTTCCTGTTTCCAGTTTTGGGCAGGCCTTTATGGGCCAACACACACTGGAGCTTTACACTGAAATGACAACCAAGCTAACGGGGATGTCTAGCCAGAAACACCAGGCTTGTTGCAACCAAAAGGAAGCCCTGCAAAAAAGAGTGCCTTCAGTGACCAGCAAGAATTTGAGAGACCCGGCACTTCTCAGGTGAAGGCTACAGATAGAAGAAATGCCTCGTATACCAGACCCAACTGCTTGCTTTAGTTTTCAACGACATGTTGTTATTGAATTTCCCCGGGCTTACCTGGCACAGCTCACACCACATACTGACGCCTCCATTTGCTACTTTATCGGAGAGGATGAAATACAGCTTGCTGGCAGTAAGGCGCAGGGTGCACGTCTTGGCTAACTTCGCAATTGTGTTAATTACACCTGACAGAGGAAGTGGGACGTTACAGCGGTAACGGCTTCACACATCTCATCCCAGGGAAACAGGGGGGAAACGTTCAGCCTCCAAAAACGCAGTGCGTGCTACTGCGGAAATTCCCAAATACCTTGGGGCGAAGGAAAGCGCCTCACTCTGCCTCCCTCCAGCAAAGACCTCTGGACCCGCGGCCTGGGCCACATGGCGCCCGCCAGCGCGCACAGCTCTTCCTCTTCCGTCTTCCCAGGGCATCTCTGGCCACTCGCCGAGGTACAACCGTCCTCCAGTCTCGCCCGCCCACCCGTCCAACCCCTCCCTTTCCTTCCCTTTCCTTTCTCTCCTCTCCCCTCCCGTCCGCTATCCTAGCATACTCACGGCTGAAGTGGTTGAGGCAAGCGAGATCCACGATCTTAGCTCTGAATCGCATGGCAGCACCCAGACCGCCGCCAGCCCCTGCCGCTACAGCAGCACCGCCCACCGCCAGGCGTACGACCGAGGGCGGGCCCGAGCAGAAGGCAGTAAGGGAAAGGGCGGCTCTGTTCAAAGGGCTCAACAGCCGGGAGCAGCCACTTGCAGCGGCTCTCCTGCTGCGGGGGGGCGGGCCTTGCGGCGGAGTGGGGCCCTGCGGCTGTCACCAGCTAGGGTATTGGATCTGGAATCGAAGAGCTGATCTGAGAGGAAAACCTCTTGGCACCCTCAGGACATATAAGAAGGATATTGAGGTGCAGTATAAGAAGGACATTGAGGTGCTGGAGCAGGTGCAGAGAAAGGCAACAAAGCTGATGAGGGGTCTGGGAAACATGTCTTATGAGGAGCTCCTGAGGGAACTGGGATTGTTTAGCTTGGAAAAGAGGAGGCTGAGAGGAGACCTCATTGCTCTCTACAACTACCTGAAAGGAGGTTGTGATGAGGCTGGTGTTGGTCTCTTCTCTCAAGTAACTAATGACAGGAGAAGAGATAATGGCCTCAGGTTGCGCCAAGGGAGCTTTAGNGATCCTAGAGGTCCTTTCCAACCATAATGATTCTATGATTCTATGTCCCATGGACTTACTTAGATCATTACTTAGATTCCGTTTCCTCAGGTAGTATCAAACCTGATCTCCTGTGATGGGAAAGACTTAATTCCCCCAGTCCCTGCCTTGAAGTTCAGGGGCTTGAGAGATGTAGGAACGGGACTTACCACTGAAAACTGAAGCAAAAGAATTGTTGAGTACTTCAGTCTTCTCCGTGTTGGTTGTCATCATCTCTCCTGTCTTATTTACAAGGGTAGGTACATTTCTTTTATCTTACTTTTCTGGCCAACATAACTGTAAAAGCCCTTACTATTCTTTGTATCCCTTGCCAAATTCAGCTCCAACTATGCCTTAGCTTTCTTGATCCCATCTTTGCACATCCAGGTGGCATCCCTGTAGTCTCCACAGGATCCATGTCCCTGGTTCCACTGCCTGTGCATTTCCTTCTTACACTTTTGCTTGACCAAGTATTCTGGTTCAGCTGGGATAGGGTTAATTTTCACCAGAAGTTGGGAGGGAGCTATATCTGGGATAGACAACTGAACCAGCTAGTAGGTTATTCGATACCATTCATGCCCACTACATAAAGGCCTATGGGACTGGGGGCAGTCTGGGCTGGGTTGGCATCTTTGCTTATATAACTTGTTTTGTATAATCTTTCATTGCTGTTATTGTTACTACTGTTCTTCTTGCTTCTTCTTTTGTGTTGTATTAAATGCTCCTTATCTCAACCACAGGGTTTTTGTATTTTCCTCCCTCTTCTCCCTTCCTCCCCCTCCAGGGGCTGGGGGGCAGTGGGTGAGTGGCCACCTGGTACTCGAGTCCCAGCTGGGTCTAAACCATGACAGTCCTTTTTGGCGCCAAACATGGCCCACAAAGGGTTGAGATAAGGGCAAAATCTGACCAGAGCATGTTAAAACAATTTTGTTATACACATTTTTTTTTCGATATACATTAGTTAAATAGTGCATGTCCACAATGCTGGTCCATTTGTTTGCATGGTGGTGTTGTGTAAATCCTTATATTCTCTATGTGTTCCCAGTGATGGTGTTTATCATCTCTGGGAAATTGGTCAAGAGTGTCGCTTTACTGGATATTGTTGACTTATGATGTGATTATCATACATATATGGTTATCGACAGCTGGCTGAAAATGAACCAG
>VZZY01008943.1:0-26865 GCA_013400335.1 Eurystomus gularis | reverse complement strand
TAAGGCATGCTTTCCAGACCCTTAATTATTCAATTAATCCTATTAACAGGATTAATTGATCTTGGTTTGTTCTTTCCAGTGCTTAAAGCTGAATATTATTTATTTGTATAGAATTTTTAAAAAAACTATTTAAAAATTATTGAAGTTCTAACCCCTCTGTATCAATCAAATTAATGAGCAGAAGCTTTCTTTTAATTCCTACTGAATCTGTAAAAATGAATTAAAAAGGTACAAACATTTTGAGAATTTTACTTTGGATGGAGAATCAATTTATACTACTCTTTTAGCTCAGTTTAGATGTGTGTTTTTCAATAAATACCATGTTTTGAACTCAAAAATCTGACTTATAAGGATATATCTTTCTGCTAATCTAGTGTCATTGGATTAATGTAAAACTTACATTCCTTCTAAATAAACAAAACATGAAATCTGAGCTAGCTCTGCTCAGAAAGCCAGGTTTTCTCTTGGTAGTTTGTCTCTTTCACTCAAACAATAATGTTGCAAGAGTCTGGATTATTTTACAAAAATAGTCAGAAAATTTTGTGCTTCTGGTAATTGATAAACCAATTCTGACAGGATGTCTCTCATGAAAAGTCATTTAAAAGTGTGGATATTCACATAAAGTGTATTTGGAAGTAACTCTACCAACAGAGCAGTACACAGATGTATTCCTTGTTCGGAAACATAACTAAGATATCTATTAGTTGTTACTTCACAAGAAAATCAACTAAAAGTGAAATACAATAGTACAATAAAATACAGACATAGTTTTTATTTAAAAAAAAAAAAAGTGTCATTGCATGTAAACACTTTATTTAGTGCTATATGGAGCATTTTGCCAGAATTAATAAATTCTGTATCACAGTGATTATACTCAGTTTAAATGCAAAGAATTCTGTAAGTGATGTAGCTGGGGGACTTGTTAGATGATGAGAATGTGTCAGTGGGTTACTTCTGAGACCACATTTTGGTCCAATGTAATTTAAAATACTTCTTCAGGTTTTGAGTTAAAATCATCTAGGACAGAGTCACACTCCAGCCCTTTTATTTCAACTATACATGATTCAGAAAATGCAATAAAATATTAGAGTGCCAGAACAAAAGTAGACATGAGGAACTCTGAGTGTACTGAATGTGACTTGGAGAACGGGGGAATCACTGATTCTTGCTCCTGATACTGTGTATGATTTTTTTTTCCCAGTGACTACTTAGTGTCCTAGATATTTTTTGGCTAATCTTACATACTAGTTAGAGCATACACTTTATTATGTCACTAACATATTAGTGGCAGAAAGGCATCAAAATAGGGAGAAAATTATCAAAAAAGGCAGATTAGCATATTGTTGTCTTTAAGACCATATCTGTCACACAGACACTGAAAACTGGAGGTCTTATGGTTACGTATTCTTTGTAATCCACAGTCCATTGTAATGTACTTCCCCTAAAAAAAATTAAATATTTTATCTCTTCTCCCTCTTACTATGTTGGCTTCTGGATACCTTCTTTGTTTCCCTTTTGATCCTTTCTGGTTGCATCACTTTCATGATCTTGTTCAGCTCTTGAGAATATCTCCTAGTCATTTTGAGCTTGTTTAGTTTCTACATTTGTCTTCCTAACTCTTTTGTTTGTTCTTGTTGCTTTGTTTTGCTTTTCTAACTTCTTCCCATTTCCCTACACATGGAAACTATCCTTTTGACTAGATCTCTTCTGGATAATGTCTGTGTATCTTGCCTTCACTGTTTTTCTCATAACCTGACACATTTAAGTTCTTTTTAACTCAGATTTATGCTTTTCATGACTTCTCTTGAACCCCTAGGTAACTGGATACTCAGTTACCTGGAATCTTTTATAAAAAATGAATGTCTATTTAAAAAAAATACATATATATATCATATTGCATTTTATAGCCCTTCCGTAGAAAAATCCGTGGATAAAATACCAGACCTACTTACCAATGTGTTCCTATTGATCAAAATCTGTCTCCAGGGATATCTGATTCATTATTAAATTTGGGATGTCCCTTCAATAAGTTTTCCAAAATGTCAGGATTCCATATAAGTATTAACATCATCTTGGTACTCTGCTTAACCACACTAGTCAATTTTAATGTAAATTTTATTGTATGGAAATTGTTTGTCTGCATTCTTAGTTGCCAATATAATTAAAACTTCAAATATACCAGGAAGACATAGCTCAGAGCAGAGGGAATTGGCTCCAAAAATAAAACAAAAGGTTTTATATACTATGTATCTCTGCAAATGATTAAGTAAATTTACCGTCAGAAGCACAAAAGCCTGTTGAGTCAGGATTTTAATGTCCTTAAAAAAAATCCATTAACTATGAGGTTTTAAACTAGTAAATGCAGATGAGTAAATAAAATTAGATGCCTTTTTTCTTCAAACTACATATTGATTTCTTATGGCGCATTTTCAAAAAGAACTAAAAATAAAAACATTAAATAATTGATTGCAAGACCATAGAGGAAAAAAAAAATATATATGCCATTACTGAGAGGGGGTCAGCAAATTTCTAAAGAATGGTACCAGCAGGTTCCAAATATTCCTTCTGTTCTTTGTTGATAAGACAAAACTCTTAAGTCACAAAGCTCTAGTGGTGGTTTTTCACCTTTTAATAAAGTGGAACAAAGAAGCTTTTAGAATAGAGGAACAGAATAGAGGTCCCTTCCAACCCAATACATTCTATGATTCTGTGAAAACAGCAAAGAGCTACAGAGATATTAGAAACAAGGCATTTAAAAATGATATTTCATGCCTAGAAAAATGCTTCATTTTGGATTGTTTCCTTGAGAGATTTTTTTGGTCATATAAAGGAGGTGTATCAGAATGAAACAAACAAAAAAAAAGGTGTTTTGCTTTTTTTTCTCCCTCAAGCTCTAAATAAACTACTATCACAAGCAATATTAGAGAATACAGACTTAACCTACTCTGCAATGAGACTGAATAGAAGTAAATAGAGTAATCTCCACTAAAGTGTTTGTAGCAATTGCTTGAGATGGAAGATAATGTCAGAGAAAAGGACACAATCCCTGAAAATTCTTATACATTGAATCTGAGACTTGTACTTTAAAACCCCATTAAGGGACTGAACTGCTTTTTTCAAAACAGCATCCCAGCCTCTTCCTTGTTTTGTGGTCTCATAAAATACACACACAGGGTGAGCAGATCTGGGAACTTTTCAAATATCTTACCTGGCACACAGTTTAGGGAGCAGGAGAGAGTTATCCAGCAGTAGTTCACTTGTATTAACCTTACAAACAGTTATACGACAGCCATGTGGTACAAGCACACATCCGTCATGGGACTGGTTTCCCACCACCATCATCTGTCCTGATGCACAGATCAAGATTTCCATTTTTAAAGATATTCAATGTACTTACATATATGTGTAAACACGAGTGTTTGAATATGTATATGAATAACTGAACAGAAATGTAAAGGTAGTGCTAATTTGTATCTATCCAGTCTGAGGGAGGTAGAGAGTACCCTTAAAAATTCTTAGGTACTTCCCAGTGTGCAATGTTGTTTCATTTTCTAATGGAATTTTCCTTTTTCATACTGTGAATTATTCAGATGTTGCTGTCTTGAAGTGCAGCTGAAAGCTCTCCTCAAAGCAGGACAGCTTCCTTTTTTGTCTAAGATTGGTTTTAATTTGCTGTGATTTTATACTTTGTACCTAGAGATTGTAGACAGACAAGTTTGTATAAAACACTGCATTCATGTTACTGGATTATGTCTCTGCACTCATTAAAACATGAGGCAATATTAAGGGGTAGTATTGCTCTCTGTGTTGAATGTAAGAAGACCTGGAACAAGAAAATTCTCTGAAATTCTCTGAAAAACAAAACAAACAAACAAAAAGATTTGGCCTTATGAGAAGTTTTCTGTAAATAAGAACTGAAAAATAAGGGTTTTGTCTCTAAATAAACTGAATTTTGAAACACTGTTGCTGTAATGACTTTTGCTGATTTACCTAGATGTTACACTAAACATTTTCACATTTTGAAGTTATAGTGAATTTTTCATAGACATTAGATTGTTCTATAATCTTCTGAATTGTCACATTAAAAAAATAGAAAAATATAACCTTTTAAGTAGTTAATTCAAGCAACAAATTTTATGGATTCATGGCAAGTTTACATGGTTCTCCATCTTTTTCACAGAAACTCAATGAAATGAAAAAAAAGCAGCCAACCACGTTAAGAGGACTATGTTATGCCAGGAAACAGTGTTACATAACATTAGCCTGGAGCTATGTGAACTTCAAAATATAGATGTATGCATTTAGCTTTTACGACATTTGCAAAGAAGCTTAGGTTTCTCAAATGTAAAAGCTTCTACTGTTACTCGACAGTGAAAATCTTTTTTTTTTTTTTTCCCTAGCAGAAGACAGAAGTTTTATATGAGTTCTAAGTTATCTTGATATAACGTGTTTAAGGATTTTAGCATATTGAAGTATTTTATAAGTCCTTGAAAAAAGAACGCAAGCATGAAACATGTAGTTGTAAATGTAGTTCTTGGGAAATAATATGCAGATTAATTTAAAAAGAGGAGGAGAATGGAAAGGGAAGAGCAAGTATTTTTAATGGAACATTTAAAAAATGTGAAGGAGGAACATGGAGAATTCTCGGTGTTTGTGATCAAGAAAGACACAAAGGAGGAAAAAAGTAGGTGAGGTCTATTACTGTTTTTTTTTTCTAATATCCTAATTCAGTCTTAGAAGAAAATAACTTTTTTATAGTTCCTTATCATTGTCTTGTGACAAACTAAAATAAATAAGTTATCCATTAATTTGAAAATATACATATCAACTTTACAGATAATTTATACAAAGGCAAAATGTTGTTTCTCTGTTTCTTCCCTCACACTGTAACTTCTGAAATACACTTTTAAACTCCATCTCAAAGGCATTTAATTAGATCGTTAAGACTAGAAGCTAAACAGTAAAAACAGGGCGTTGTAGAGAGACAGAAGAAAAAAATACTGTTGTATTTCTCAGGTAAAGAATAAATGCACTGCTAGGCCTAATTTGTGCAATTATTCTTTTAAAAGACTAACTTATTTAAATCAATTTCATATGCATGTAAGGAGAAAAACTAAATTTTATTCCAATTTAAACTCATTATTTAAGAATTATTTATATGGTTTCAATTTTACTGTATATTCCTCTATCGACACAGTTATTCTTACCAATCTTTATGAAGCACATATCCATGATAAGTTACTATACTTCTTTCTTGGCTTCAGATTTCTATCAAATTCAACAGCCATGCTTTGATCTGTTAGCAACTGGCCTTTTAAACTTAATTTTCTTGGGTTTTTAGTTTTGTTTTGGTTTTTTGTACTTTCAGGTTCTAAAGGAATTTCCCTTTTGCTTTTTTGGGAGCAAGGCTTAAATGTTTCATTTTAAATTAACTTAACTTTGATGACTCTCCAGATGCTGAATTTCTTTTTATTTATATGTTTGTATTTCTGTCATGGTTTTACTGCAAATTGCTTAAAGGTATTGACAGATTACTCGCTCATAATACTGGTTGATACTGTAAAGAAAGTTAAAATGTCTTCAAGAGACCAAGAGACCAGAAACTAAGGCTAAACTTTTGCTATTACTCATATCCTAAATAAAGATATGCATGCAACTTCTGCATAAATTGATGTCTCTATTCACCTTCGTTGTAGAGGCCCATGAGCTGCATCACAGTATTAAGACTGAGTTTTCTACAATGTATGCTCAAACATTTTATTGAAAATAGACTTTACTGATCTGCAACATTAAATAGGTGTTAAGAGCAAATTCACCATTAATTGAAAAACTAGTGTTTTATTTCTCCCTTTTATTTTTATAATTTTTAAAAGCAAACATTCCAAACAATATTTTTCCACAATACATGTGAAAATTTTCCGCATCTATTAACAAAGAAATGAATCTAAACTATCAAGAATTTAGCAGACATCAGGAGTTTTGGCTTCAATGACAGCAAAAGTAAATAACTCCTGAAGAAGAAATATGACATAAGAAAATCCAAGCACGGAAATAATTCCCAAAGTAGATGCACTGACCTCATATTGTCACCTATGAGGTGGTATTTCTCGATATTAGTCTATGTAATGCACCTCATTTTAGGACCAAAAAATTACAGAATTTCCTGTTCCTTTTCCTGTGACTAGCAACACAGGAAACTGAAAGAGAAGGAAGAAGATTGTAAGCATTTTAAGATAGTAAATCTTTTTTTTCCAGTGTTTTTGACCTAGTCATAGCAATAATTTTCTATGGATTTATAAAGTTTTTTTAAAAAATTCTCTACAGAGTTACCAATGTATGAGGGACAAGGAGAGATATTTGTTTGGATCCTCAGAAAAAAAAAATAGAGTAAATAAAAGTAACTAAGAAAAATAAGGACTTGTCTATTAAAAGCACTTGTTAAAGAAGAAAATAGCTTAAACAATTGTAGAATTGTTGACTTTGAGATTTCATGAATAAATGCAGTTGCAGTTAGGGCAAAAAAGGGTGCATGCCTTTCTTCTGGAAAAGGTAACACAGGGCAGGTTTTCTTCTTATAATGTATTTAATGACAATGCTCATAGGCTGAGGTGATAACACAAGTGGTTAATATTTCTACAAGGTTTTCTTTAGCTAAACTCAGCTCTAATGATTCAATCATGCCTTTGTTCATCTACAATTTCCAGAAGGTAAGCAGTTGCAGGAACTTTTTATCGCAATTCACCCACATTGCCACTTGCAATGTAAATTTAATCTCTGTTCTGCATTTTGTAAAGATATAGCTTTGGTTTACGAATATAGCCTAAAAATATTAGGTTATCACAACGGAGGGAAAAAAAAAAAAAAAAGGAAGAAAAAATTCAGTATGTAACAACAGCAATCTGCTGTCAAATACCATTGTGGTTTTAGCCTAGCCAGCAACTGAGCACCACACAGCCTCTCACTCACTTCCCTATCCTCCTCCCAGTGGGATGGGAAGGAGAATTGGGAGAAAAAGGCAAAACCCTGTGGGCTGAGATAAAGAGACTTTACTAGAACAACACAAAAAAGAGAAGAACCAACTTTAATGACAATAATACTAACGAAATAATATATTAAAGGAGTGATATACAATGCAGCGCTTGCTGCCCAGACTTCCTAGCCCTGCAAAACTGACCTGTGCCCAAAACCCAGGCACTTCCCCCAGGCTAGCCCTCGCCTTATGTAGTGGGCACAATGTCGGTATGGTATTGAATATCCCACTGGGTAGCTCAGTTTACTATCCCAGCTGTGCACTCTCACAGCTTGTTGTGAACCCTACCCCAGCTGAACCCAGGACAAATACCGTAACTGCAATGACAATATTGTCTTTATCAGCATCATACCACCTTTTTGTAATATCTTGTATATTTTTAATTCCTTAGGTTTATTTCGAGATACAATTATGTTGGTTAAAGTGAAACAGAAATCAAAAGAAAAAAGTGCCATAAGATACAGTTCATGTATATTCCTGAAAAGCAGTTGTTGCCTTGCAGTACTATGCATGTGAGAACTTAATGAAAAGGGTTTGCTTGGATCTGGAATTTATTTTATTTCTTTCTCAGCAGAATTACAAGATTTAATTCATCACAATAGTATAATTTATGCAGAGGTTGCAGACACAGTAGAGTAACTGGTATTCTTTCCTTTCTTTACTGTCCTGCTTGCTTTTTTGTTCAAATATTGAGAGGACTACCACCAATTTCCCACTGAGTGAGAATGAAAATAAGAAAAGCTGAAATGTCCTCAAGGAAAAAGATTTTAAATAAATTTACATATATATATATAATATGCATATAAAAGATGGATATATTCAAATGCATAACAATTCTATTTAATTTTTGGTCTAATAAAGAGATCAGTTAGTTACCTTCCCGACCTTTAAAGTTTACCAAGTCCATTCTCCTGCCATGAGCGGGGACATCTTTCACAAGATCACACTACTCAAAGCCCCATCCAACCTGACTTTGAATGCTTCCAGGGAGAGGGCATCCACAGCTTCTATAGGCAACCTATTCCATTGTCTCAGCACACTTACTGTAAAAATTTTGTTTCCTTATCTCCAGTCTAAATCAACACTCCTTCAGTTTAAAACCACTGTTGGTTATTCTATCAGTACAGACCCTAGTAAAATATCCTCATGTTTCTTAAAGCTCCCTTTACATATTGAAAGATAACAATAGGGTCACATTCTGTTAATTGAGATGCATAAGAAAATTGTCAGTATTTATGTTATCAAGAACATGGCAACACTCAATTGTGAGCCAGGTAAGGCATCATAGGATTCACATTCTCTCTTTAAATGTGATTGCTACCACCACGCAGATCCTGGACTATGCTGGCTGAATCCCTTGTGTGCAAAGATCTTTTCACCGAACGTTGAAAGGGAGGCATTGGAGACATGTAACCTTAAAATATACTATTGGGAGTGAAGAATAAAAGCTAAAAGTTTGTATTGGGTCTGGCTGAGCTGATTTTCCCCACAGCATCCCTCATGGTACAGGGTTTTGTGCTGGGAGCTAGAAGGGTGTTGATAACACACTCATGTTGTGACTACTGCTGAGCAGTGCTCACACAACACCAAGGCTCTTCCCAACATTCCCCCCGCAGTGGGATGGGGTGGACAAGATCTTGGAAGGGGACACAACCAGGAGAGCTGACCCAAACTGACCAGAGGGATATTCCATACCATATGATGTCAGCTCAACTATAAAACTAGGAAAAAGAAGGAGGAGGGGGGCCATTCCTTTGTCCTCTGGAGCAATTCCTACAGTTATTGGAGCCCTGCTTCCCAGGAAGGGGCCAGACATTGCCTGCTGAGGGGAAGTAGAGAATTAATCTTTGTTTTCCTTTGCTTCCACTAGCAGATTTGCTTTGCTTGCTTTGTTATCAGTAAACAGTTCTTGTTTTACCCACAAGGACTTTGTTTTCTCATCTTATTTTCCTCCCCCTTTTGCTCTGCTGAGGAGGGAGGGGAAGTGGGGGTGATAGAGCAACTTGGTAGCCTCCTGGTGCTCAGCCAAGGTTAACCTACCACAAATATGCTGCTTGTATCACTTCCTTTACTGCAAGAAAATATAGTATGGTATGGTATGGTATGGTATGGTATGGTATGGTATGGTATGGTATGGTATAGTGTAGTATAGTGTAGTGTAGTGTAGTGTAGTATAGTGTAGGATAGTGTAGTGTAGTGTAGTGTAGTATAGTATAGTATAGTATAGTATAGTATAGTATAGCTGAGGAGGGAGAGGAAGGGAGGGGGGTGATAGAGTGGCTTGGTGGGCTTCTGGTGCTCAGCCAAGGTTAACCCACCACAAAGGTACTGTAGCCAACTGAAACAACAGAATTCTAGTATGAGAAAATTAAGCTAATCACATGGAAAAATATCAGGTAGCCAGGGAAAGCCATCTCTTTTACACATCCATGTATGTACACACTCTTCAGAAATTCTCAAGCATTTGTAAAGAGGTCAAATGTCCAAAACTCTGTACTATTACTATTACTGCAGGATAAACTACATTCTCAGGTCAGAAACCCTAAATTCTCCTTTATTTTCTGAGGCTAAATAACACAATGTAACAATGCATTTTGTTTCTCTGATTTTAGGAAAAAAGCAGATGTTCTTGCCAAGTTTTAGTTCCTTAGGACCTAAGTAATTTGTTCAGCATGTGACTTTTAATTAATTACTAAAAAGTGGAGTACTAATATATTCTTATTAATGGAAGAAGACCCACTGCTTCTGAAGTGGTGTTTTATTAAATGTAATTCATGAATCCACACACTTTGCCTCTTGTAGTTAGTGTAATTGTGAGACATCCTTGCATAATTTGAACTTGCTTAGGTACCTTTAACCTTAATTTTTTTTACCCCAAATTTACCTTTCAAGAGCATTTTCCTGGACAAAACTTCCTTCACAGTAGTTTCAATGTCTTCTATGGTATAATAAATCAGACAAACCATAATGTTTAAAGCTTAATGTTCAGTTTATTTAGTGGATTCAGTGTTAATCACATCTCTTTCTTAAACCCATTATATTGTTTCATTGCTATGAATTTCACATTCATACATGAATCTCACCAGTAACTCTATCAAGTTTGCATTGTTTGTAGAGGTGCTTAAAGTAAAATGTGCCTGTGAGTTCTACTTTTTGTGGTAGTCCCTAATAGTTATAATGAGGTTCATATAATACTTCTTGGTAACCACTAATATTGTATAAGCTTTTAAAGTCTTTATTCATCTGTACTGGTTTGGGCTGGGATAGCATTCATTTTCTTCATAGTAGCTTGTATAATGCTGTTTTGGATTTGTGACTGAAACAGTATTGATAAAACACTGATGTTTTACCTATTGCTGAGAAGTGTTTACACAGCGTCAAGACAATTTCTGCTCCTCACACTGCCCTGCCAGCAAGTAGGCTGGCGTTGCACAAGAATTTAGGAGGGGACAGAGCTGGGACAGCTGACCTCTACTGACCAAAGGAATATCCCAAACTATATGACATCATGCTCAATAATAAAAGCTGGAGGGCGAAGAAGGAGGAAGGGGAGACATTCAGAACCATGAGGTTTTTTCTTCCCAAGTAACCATTACGTGTGATGAAGTGCTGCTTCCCTGGAGCTTGAAACATTGTGAACATTAGCCTGCAGATGGCAAGTAGTGAATGAACTCCTTATTTTGCTTGGCTTGCTCACATAGCTTTTGCTTTACCTATTAAACTGTCTTTACCTAACCCATGTGCATTCTCACTTCTATCCTACTCATTCCCTCCTCCATCCCATTGTCGGGGAATAAGCAAGAAGCTGTGTGGTGCTTAGCTGCCTACCAGTGTTAAACCACAACATATTCAGATGTAGAGAACCCTTTGTTCTGGATTGCTAGTCTGATGCTGACATTGCTGAAGTCTGCACTGGGATAAAAAGAGTGCTTTAACGGGTCTAAGATACAAATTTGGTTTTACTAATATGAATGAATTCTTCAATAATTTGGAGCCAGACTGAAAGATGACTGTATCCCTATATTTTCTGATATTTTATTTACCATGTTGCCAAAAATTTTTTCTTTTCTATTAATATGCAGAATACATATTTACCCATTAAGAATTTCTTATTCTGACAGATGTTGATAAAGGAAAGATTAGAATTATCTGGTCACCTTCTACTGCTTGTAATTCAGTATTATGGGGCCAATATTGGACTCTGACTGATGAGGAATACAGACACTAGATGAGGTTTTTCTTACCAAAAGGCCTACCATATACCTATGAGCTGGTCTTTAAGATTCTTTTAAGATCAGTGGCTGGGGTTGGGGGAAGGGCAAGTCATGTTAGGAGTAATTTATCTTCTGAAATAGAATTCTGAAAACTCACATCAACTCTATTTGTAATCTTGATAATAAAAGGAGTCTAAGGTCGATTCTTTTTACAGAGCTACTTAAATACTGGTGTTTAGTTTGAATTTTATTTCTCTTACTGTTAGAAGGAAAAACTACTCATGTCTCATGGTTTATTCAAATCAGGATAATAGTGGTTTATTGATAAGTGACAAAATTAATGGCAATCTGTGAACTACACATTCAGAATGAATGTCAACAATAAAACATCTAAATCACATACTGGACACCAAATGTTAGTAAATATCTACAATTTCCACATACCTGTCAGGGAGCAGCAAAAGCAGAGCTGCCCTATAAGGGAAGGCAGGCTGGGTGCTGAGCAGTATTCTCCAGGTGGGACAGCAGCACCTCTCCCAGCACCTGCCTTGGGAGCAGGGTAAATTGAAGGGGCCACAAGGGACAAAGCATGGGCAGAGTTCAGGGGGAGATCTTAGGGAGGGGCTGCGCAGGGTCAATAAAGCCTGTTAGTGTTTCTCAGTGCCCTGAGACTATTCCTCCATAACTATTCCTCAAAAGTTCTAATGCCCCCTACACACATGTACACATTCACAGCTACAAGCTTACCCTTCTCCATAGCTGTGGGGACTTCCCTGGGTGAAAATCCCTCCTAAGGAGACATGCTGCCCCAGCTTTTTGTGTCCCCCAACCCTGCCGCTCCTGACACACTGCTGATGGACCCACTGCTGATGGACCTACCAGGGAGGAAGTACTCCAGGAGGTGTTCCCTCACCCCAAGATGGGGTCCCTGTGTACTGCCTTGTCCTGGGTTCAGCTAGGATAGGGTTAATTTTCACCAAAAGCTGGCAAGGGGCCACAGCCAAGACAGACAATCAAGTCAATGAGATATTTGATACCATACAACCTCCTATGAGGAGCGCATGAGGGATATGGGATTGTTTAGTCTGGAGAAGAGGAGGCTGAGAGAAGACCTCATTGCTCTCTACGACTACCTAAAAGGAGGCTGTAGTGAGGTTGGTGCTGGTCTCTTTCTCAGGTAACTAATGAAAGGACAAGAGGTAAAGGCCTCAGGTTGTGCCAGAGGACATTTAGATTGGATATCAGGAAGAAGTTCTTCACTGAGTGATTAGCCATTGGAACAGGCTGCCCAGGGAGGTAGTGGAGTCATCATCCCTGGAGGTGTTCAAAAAATAGGTAGATGTGGTGCTTCAAGACATGGTCTAGGGGACAGGGAAATGTTCGAAGAAGGTTAGACTAGATGATCCTAGAGGTCTTTTCCAACCTGAATTATTCTATGATTCTATGATTCTATGCCTGCTATATAAGGACTGAAGGCAGGCTGGGCTGGGTGCATGGTCTCTGGTTTGACAACATTGGTGCAACTCTGGTTTGTCCATGTGGTTTAGATCACCCACTTTATATATTGTTTCACTACTACTATTGCTATTATTGTTGTTTCTTCTCATCTTATATTGCTCTGTTAGATTCTCTTTATCTCAGCCCATGGGCTTTTGCCTTTTCCTCCATATTCTCCTTCCCATCATACTGAGGTGGGGTGAGCAAATGGCCACGTGGCTGCTTAATTCCACTGATGGCCATTTGAAACTGCCATTATCTTCCTGATAGTATTATCAGGTTTCAGTCAACAAGCCTTTCAGGATAGGTGGTTTTGGGTTTTCCATTCAAGCACTCTGTCTACACTTAGTCTCTATCATATTGGTTGTTTTTACTCAAACCACATTACCAAGAGGAAGCTCTGCAGACTCTTCCACAGTTTACATGTAGAGATCTAAAGCTGTTGAAAATTGTATTTAGGTGTTTAGATTTCCTTTATATTCATTGTAGAGAAAAGTTTATCACAATTGCACTAAACAGTTATTGTTGAATTAGTGTTATCACACTTTCTTTATTGACTACAGAAGGAACAAAGACAAATAATCACCAAACTTTTGGATAGTCAAAGAGAGACAAAATGTAGATTGTACTAGCAAATATCAAAACTTCTTGTATGTGTTGGGAGTTTATCAGGAGGAAATAAAGAGGTAAAGAATGACCTGATTGTACTATGTGATGAGAAGGAACTGAATTCTGGTTTACAAACTTTTTATTGTTTTCTTCAATTTAAACATAAGAAAGGTGCCTGCTCTATCCCAGACATGGCAGCAGGCTCCCTGAATAGAGCTCAAGATGAATGTGAGTCCCTTTGTAGTAAGACAGTGAGTCAGCCAAACACGTTGTTAGTGTCAGTCAGTTTCAAGATCTGCTGTAGGAACTGGAAAGTATAATAGTGACTGTACAAAGCATTGGTGAGAACACGTTTTCCATTAACCTATGCTCAAAACAGCTCATACAAACAGCAGTAAGTAAACAAAAATGTTATTAGAATAGACACAAGAATGGATATTCTGACTCACTGGAAGACTTTAAGAGATCATAGTTTGCTAAAGTTTAAAGAGGAGTTGATAACAGACAAGCTTGAATATATTTGTGCTGAAAATTAGATTTCTAGTCATCATCTGAACAAGAAGAACAGGATCAAAACATGTAATTAGTTTAAAGGTAGAACTTTGTCAGCTTATAAACAGAATCACACAAAATTAGGCTTAAACTGACAATAAAAATTCACCCAGCCCGTTCACAGACACCACGGCAAGAACAACAACACTCATGACAGGTTTTAACCTATCTTAAAAAACCAGCTCAAATGATTAAAAGTGTACCAGCTTCCCATTGCAGTATATTGCATTGTTTACTGGACTTAATTTTATTTTTTTATTTTTACCTAATGTCTAGCAAAAAAATATTCTTGCTGGTATTATTTTCTTATTCCTCTTGGCAAGGAAGACACTATTATTGCCTTTTTTGTGGAAGCCTTCCGTAGAACTCTTGTCATGTCCTGTGACAAGCTCCATCTTTTCTAAACCAGAAGAAACCTAATTCTTTCTATCTTCCTTATATTTAGTTTAGTTTTGTCTAAACTTTTGTTAAGTACCATATAACATAGTTTCCTGCTCTAGCATGGGGGCTTGAGTTGACACCAGAGTTATAATCCACTATGAAATCCTTAAGCCCAGATATTTCTTATCTTTCTTTTTTTCATATCTCCTTGCATTTTAATCACAAGTGCCTTATTTGGCCTATTTTTATTTATTTGCATTTGAACAGAGTAATTTATGATAAAAGATCATTTAGCATCACATTTATTGCCTGAGCTTCTGTTCAGTTATAGAAGCTACCAATCAGTATTACTTGATCTAGTAACCAGAATTGTTCTCTCCGATTTCTTAACAGTAAAGAGCATGAACAGTGATGACCACATATTTTATTTTAACACACAAGTAAATAACATCTATGATCTTTATTTTCTGATTTCCTCCAGATCATTTTCTAAAGGTCTCCCTCTAAACCTGCTTCAGATCATGGAAATTCCACATCTGAGAAATAGCTGCAGAATTTCTTTCACACTACTTTCCTTTTAAATTGAGGAAGCTGTAGTTCCAATTTCCAACAAAAGCCAAATGCCCAATGAAGCTATTATCAAGCTTGTAAGTTTACTAGTCAAAAGCTACATCACTGTGATGATAATTGAGGACAGAGGTTTCCATTTAGAATATGGCTCTTTAGATAATTCTATGATTTTGTGTTTCTGTGCCACATTGTAAGGTTATTTCTCTTAGAGCCACAGATTGATTAAAATAAGTTTTCTAGTTCCAAGGTCAGAAAATACAATTGATTCCTTAACAAAACCATTGTTTTCAAATAATTGCCTACTAACTGTTTTCCCTCCCCCCTCCATTTCTCATCTTGCATACTTTGAGTGTTCATTTGCAATATTCTCAGTGAGAGCCCAGGAAGCCTCAAGTCTCCTCTACTGTCCCTGTTCCTTCTCTATGGACCTCCCAGCTCCTCCTGGAACCCCGCAGCTCCACAGTGCCTCCTGGTACTTGCATAGAACCACTCCAGCAGCCATGCTGGGCCCTTGCACAACACCTCACCTTGGTCACCTGGGAGGTTTCTTGGACCTTCTGATATTGATGCAGGAGCCAGAGGAGCTGCTCCCAGGCATACTCTCAGTGCTGCTCCTCATGCAGAAGGACATTCATAATTTCAGCCACTATCCAGAGGACAGCCTGCTTGTTCTCCTTCTCCTCACATTTTCCATCCTTTATCATTATTTCTTCTTGCCTACTGCAGAAATATACGTAATAAAACAGACACAAATCACATTAGTTAACAATGTATTTTTAACTAAAACGTACCATTTAAAAATTATTTTTACCACTCCTACCAACATATAAAAAGTTATTATCTTATATTTGCTAATGCTTATGAAAAGAGTAATCTAGTAAGTCACACCTTAATGAAAAATCATAGGATCACAGAATCATAGAATGCATTGGGTTGGATGGGACCTCTAAAGGCCATCTAGTCCAACCCCCCGACAACAAGCAGAGACATCTCTAACTAGGTCAGGTTGCTCAGAGCCTTATCAAGCCTGACCATGACTGTCTCCAGGGATGGGTCTTCCAGCCTGAAACATTCTATGATTCTATGATTGTCTTCTTCGTGATATGAACAGTTTAACAATTAAAACATCTTAAAATCAGTCTAAACTTTAGTTAACTGGGGCTGTATTAAATTGTTTGGTTTTCTTTTTTTTTTTTTTAACAATTGTAATTGTTTTCCAAAAACTTGTTATGCACCAGCATTCAGAGTGTCAAGAACATTCCATCATTTCACTAATTAAATTAATTGAGGCAACCAAAAGAATGTGATTGGCTTATGAGATTTTCTTTCTATGTAATTATGACATCATTAATATATGAAAACATATAAAGATAACTGTATATGGTGTTTCTTGCTCTTTCTTTCCATTCTTTTCTTGGTTTATCACTCATTTTTTTCTGAAGATTTTATTTTTAATAAATGTTCTGGTTGTATTTAAGGCTCGTATTACGATTGTTTGCAAGCTAGTTCTATGCAATACAGACTATATAATGTAATTAGTATTTCTTTTTTTCAACAGCTGTTTACAACCTTTTGTAGAGATGCTTTCTTACGACAAATGTTATTTGGGTATTTTTTTTTATTTTATTTTCTGAGTTGAGATTTACATTTTCCTGCAAATCCCTTCTCAATTAGATGTCATTGTTGGGTTTTTTAGACTTTTAACGATGTTTGTCATGATTATATCTGAGTGCTTGGGAAACATACACAGATTTACTCCCAGATCAGCAGTTCCATTCCACAGATGCAAGCTAGGGCTATGTCCCAGACCTCTCCAAAAGGCTCTTTATTCAGATTCCACCAGGATTAATGTTTTTAGAGACATAGGAATTAAATAGATAATTTAATCACTTTTCAAAAGGCCTGCACACAGCAAGAAATATACTAAAGGCTTCCAGCAAAATTTGGTTTGAAGATCCTGGAATTGCAACATTTAGAACAGTACTGAAGGAAGAACAAATGGCACTTTGCAGTGTCCTTCATGTACGTGTTTAAAAACTGGCAGGAGTCCACATGTTGTTTGGTTGTTAGATCTAGTTACCCTGGAAACTGGAAAAACAGTACAGAAAAGCCTAATTAATATCACATTTCAAATTGTTCTGCAATACCGCCTCCCATCACCTTTCTCTTTTACTCTCATGTTGTCGTTGCCTTCTAATGTTCTTCAGGGGCACAAGCTGACAGTTTCAGACTTTTCCCAGGTGAATGTGTCCATTGGAAGGGGAGAATACAATAACTTGATACCCTGCAGTCCCCACCAGGAGGAGCAGGGTGCCCACAGCAAGTTCGAGCACCTCTTCCCAGGGCTTACCTTGAGGCTCAGGAAGTGCACTTCTCCCCTTCCCCTTGACACAAAGGTCTTTCCTTCCCCATCCCTGGGATCTGTCAGGCCATTGTCCCTGGCCAGTTGATTGTGCTCCCCAGGCAAGTAGCAGTCATGGGATAATGACAGTTCCAACCAGCTCCAATCATCCAAAGCTGCCCCATCCCCCATGAAAGAGACCTGCCCTGCCCTGCTGCATCTGCATCACTAGAGTGGAGGAATAGGGGTAGGAAATGCATACATTACTTCTAAGGAAAAGACATCAATTAAAAAAATGCTTGTAAAACTCTTAATTTGTTTTCCTGGGAAATTCATAAATACATATTGTGAAACTGCAGATGTCTTGCTCTAGTTTAGTTGATATGTAAGTTGGTTATGAATATGAAAGGCTCTGACAATTGTAAAAAAAAAATACTCTGTTTTTTGGTATTCTTTTAGTCAAGTATATATATATGTTTTTATCATGACCAATACTTTTTCCCTTAGCTCAAAACACTCTTGCCCTTTAGAGAAGAGTTGGATTTTGAGCTGTAGTTGCACCTAAAGAGTCCTAAGATGATTCATTTAGTTTTGTGACTCAGATGTACTTTTCCATATACAGTTTTCCAAATACAGCTCTTTCAGGGAAAAAGTTGGCCTCTTTTCAGTTGCCATCAATCAAGAAGGTGATAGCAAAAGTTATGTTAAAGTATAAATGTCACCATCTTCAACAAAAAATCTCTCAAGGATTTTGTGATTCACTCAGTGATCCAGTTTTTCTTGCTGACTCTCAATGCCCCTTCCATAATGTTCTCCTTTTTTAGTATGTCTCTACATTCACTGTAGGCGGCATTAAAAAAAGGAATGAAATGTAGAAGCCCTAAAATATTGCAACAATCAGACTTTTTTGAAAATAGGAGCCCATTACATGAGGATATTTCTCTACAGAAACAGCTTTCGTACCAGTAATGATTTTATTTTGCACTTCTCACTGTGAATAACACTGTGCTTCCCAGCCTCTTACACAAGAGCTAAGGAGCAGAGCTGTGTGAAACATTCATTTCTCACCTTGAACTTGTTGAAATGGAGGCTGATTTTGAGTTTTATTATGTTGTGTAAATTCCTACAATGGAAAGAAAAAATCATATACGCAGTAATTTTATCATCCCAGATGATGGCATCAAGGTACATGCTTTACCCAGTAGTATTTCCTAGATTTGGGCACATAAAGCATCTGCCTCCTGATTTCATGTTGTGGTGAAAAAAAACAACTGCCTGATCGTTTCATTTCTGAAGGAAGGAAACCAGGTAACAGAAGTAGTTTAGCTTAAAAATGTGAGTGATTGGGAAAACCTGGAGGTGAGTGCAATTTGCCTCAGAAGGTAATCATAGAATCATAGAATGTTTCAGGTTGGAAGGGACCTCCAGAGGTCATCTAGTCCAACCTCCCTACACAAGTAGGGACATCTACTTAGGTCAGGTTACTCAGAGCCTCATCAAGCCTGACCTTGAATGACTCCAGGGATGGGGCCTCCACCACCTCTCAGGCAGCCCATTCCAGTGCTCTATGACGCTCATGCTAAAGAACTTTTTTCTAATATCTAACCTAAATCTATCTTTTCCTAACTTAAAACCATTACTTCTTGTCCTGTCACTACAAACCCTTGTGAATAGACCTTCCCCTGCCTTCCTGTAGGCCCCCTTCAGGTACTGGAAGGTCACTATAAGGTCCCCCCAGAGCCTTCTCCAGGCTAAACTGGCCCAACTCCCTCAGCCTTTCTTTGTAGGAGAGATGCTCCATTCCCCTGATCATTTTGGTGGCTCTCCTCTAGACATGCTCCAATACGTCCACATCCTTCTTATGCTGGGGGCTCCAGAACTGGACGCAATACTCCAGGTGAGGTCTCAGCAGGGCAGAGTAGAGGGGCAGAATCACCTCTCTTGATCTGCTGGCCACAGTTCTTTTGATGCAGCCCAGGATGTGATTGGCCTTCTGGGCTGCCTTTGCACACTGGTGGCTCATATCCAGTTTTTCATCCACCAGCACTCCCAAGTCCCCTTCCACAGGGCTGCTCTCCAGTATGTCCTCTCCCAGCCTATACTGATAATGCTGGTTGCCCCTGCACTTAGCCTTGTTGAACCTCATAAGGTTCATCTGGGCCCACCTCTCCAGCCTGTCCAGGTCCCTCTGAATAGCATCCTGTCCCTCAGGTGTATCAACTGCTCCTCCCAGCTTGATATCATCTGCAAACTTGCTGAGGGTGCCCTCAATGCCACTGTCAATATCATTAATGAAGATATTAAATAACACTGGTCCCAGCACAGACTCCTGGGGGACACCACTTGTCACCTTCCTCCATCTGGACATTGAGCCGTTGACTGTCACTCTCTGGATGCGACCATCCAGCCATGTATATAGTATGATATCGGACCTCAGCAAAATCAAAATATAATAGGACACATGTATTAACTTAAAGTCAGTATGTAGAATAAGTAATCTGAACATAATACAAAAAATTGATTGCTCAAGATCTTTTGGAATTGTAGTTCCAGGAAACACTTTGAATATTTGTTATTAACTTATATGTACCAAGGGTTTCATCCTTAACAAGTAAGAATATGTAACAAAATTAATGAAGCTCAGATATCTTTTGCATATGGAAACTATCCTACTAGTTATTTGTTCACATTTACCTTTTCAGCAAAGTCTGACATTTATTAATGATACGATTGATTTTGCATATCCATAACCATTTAAGAGTTAGGTGGCTATTCTAGGCTCCCCATCTTGACAGAGAAATTGATACAGATGTCTGCAGTGGTGATTCAACTGATCAATTAAGCAAACAAGCTGACTTTTAGGCCTGGCTGATTCTATAAAAACAGAATGAGCAATAAGTTCTGGCTATCTAATTGGCTTCTAGGTGGTTAACACTGGTGAAATTGATCCCACTTTCTTTTACTGTAGTTAAATGCAGAATATGGTTCAGAATATAGGAGTCCTTTGTGTATGAAGTATCAGTCCAACTGATAGGATTTAGGGCTTTCACACCCACCCATGCCCCCACTAATAGCTGCTGTTTGATTAAACAGGAGTGAGGTCAAGTCTTAAAAACTTAGGAGCAATCTGTCAAGTTCGGTGAGTTTAGGAAATCTGAGGGAGAAAAACTGTGGAGAAAGAAAATGGCATTTTCCATTATATTCTCACTGAATTATAGAAGAGGACAACTATTAGTCACACAATCAGCTACTAGAGTTCTGATGTTGTAGTGGGTCTGGCTGAGCTGGTTTTCCACATAGCAGCAGTGTTTTGTGCTGGGAGCTAGAAGGGTATTGATAACACACCCGTGTTGTAGCTATTGCTGAGCAGTGCTTGCACAGCACCAAGGCTCTTCCCAACATTCACCACCCCAGTGGGACGGGGTGGGCAAGATCTTGGGAGGGGACACAACCAGGACAGCTGACCTGAACTGACCAAAGGGATATTCCGTATCATATGATGTCAGCTTAGCTATAAAGCTAGGGAGAAGGAGGGGGGGGGTGGGGGGGGTCTGTTCCGTTGTCCTGCAGAGCAACTGCTACACGTCTTGGAGCCCTGCTTCCCAGGGCGTGGCCAAACTTTGCCTACTGATGGGAAGTAGAGAATTAATATTTGTTTTCCTTTGCTTCCATGGGTGGATTTGCTTGGCTTAGCTTCTATTATTATTAAACTGCTTTTTATTTCTCATCTTAGTTTCCTCCCCTTTCTTTTTGCTCTGCTGAGGAGGGAGAGGGGAAGAAAAGGGGGGGGTGATAGAGTGGCTTGGTGGGCACCTGGCGCTCAGCCAAGGTTAACCCACCACAGATGTACAAACTGAAAACAAATATGACATGTTTTTCACATGCTCGTAACATCCAGTCCTCTGAAATAATGTTTGTCCATGATTAATTTTCTAGAGTTAGTTAGTCTCTGTGTTGTGGAATAATTTATTCTCTTAGGAGTTCTGCATATCTGTTGAAATCCTTAAGTGTTAACATTTTAAAATAAATTTTTAAAAAATTGAGATAGGCAATGAGAATTAACATTTTTACTTATAAAGCATTCCAAACCATTGTTTTTGCAACAAACTTTTTTATTTTCAATAATAAGAAATGTAAAATGTTAGCTAAAAAGAGACAAGAGAGATTAATATTATCTTCCTCTCTTCACTTAAATAGAATGCAATTAATATATTGGTCTTGGTTGTGTTTCTATTACTTCATGGAATTACTTTCTCTCAAAATTAGATAATAAATTCAAGAACTATTGTTTTATGCCTCTGTATTCTCTCTCCTCTTTCACCATTAGACATATTATCAATAATCAATTTGTAGACATGAATTACAGTCCTGTGATGTGTTTTCATAAAAGAAACCAAAGTAGAAAGAAATGATGTCTTCAGTGTTTTTTATCTAAACATTTAGAGATCTCGTCTATTTAGCTTTTCACTGTCAGAGACATTGATTAAAAACTTGATCTGGTTATGAACTGAACTATCAGAAATATTTAAAAAGAGTAAAAAGGAGGACTGTGGCAAGTACTGACTAGTTAGCCTTACCTCTGTGCCCAATAAGATCATGGAACAGGTCCTCCTGGAAGAAATATCAAGGCATATGAAAGACAGGGAGGTGATTAGAGCCAGCCAACATGGCTTCACCAAGGGCAAGTCATGCCTGACTAGTCTTAGTGGCCTTCTACAATGGAGTGACTTCATCAGTGGACAAGGGAACAGCTACAGATGTCATCTACCTAGCCTTCTATAAGGCATTTGATACAGTCCTTCACAACATCCTTCTCTCTAAACTGGAGAGATACAGACTTGCTGGATGGATTGGTAGATGGATGAGGAGTTGACTATGTGGCTGTCCCCAAAGAGTTACAGTGAATAGCTTAATGTCCATGTCCGTGTGGAAACCAGGAACAAGTGGCGTCCTTCAGGAGTCTGTATTGGGACCAGTACTATTAAATATCTTCATCAGTGACACAGACAGGGAGATTGAGCTTATCCTAAGCAAGTCTGCAGATGACACCAAGCTGAGTGGTGCAGTTGATTCACTAGAGAGAAGGGATGCCATCCAGAATGACCTTGGCAGGCTTGAGGAGGGGCCCATGTGGACACCATGAAGTCCAAATGCAAGGTCCTGCACCTCAGCCAGAGAAATCCCCTGTATCAAAACACACAGGATGATTGAGAGCAACCCCATGGAAAGACTGAACAAGCACAATGTGCACTTACAGCTTAGAAACCAAATGATATCCTGGGCTGCAAAAAAAGAAGCGTGGCCAGTAGGTCAAGGGAGGTGATTCTCTTGTGAGACCCAGCCAGCAGTGTTGTACTGAGTTCTGGGATGCCCAGTACAAGAAAGACATGGATCAGTCCAGAGAGAGCCATGAAAATAATCAGAGGGCTGGAACACCTCTCCTATGTAGAGAGGCTGAGAGAGTTGGGGTTGCTCAGCCTGGAGAAGACAAGGCTCCAGGGACTATTTATTGTGGCGTTTCAATATTTAATGGGGCTTACGAGAAAGACTGAGACAGATTTTTTCAGGGTCTGTAGTGACAAGACAAGGGGCAATGCTTTTAAAATGAGAGAAGGTAGGGTTTGATTGGATGTATTTTATTATTATTATGAAGGTGCCCAGACACTGGTTGTCTGGCCAAAGAAGCTGGGGATGCCTCATCATTAGAAGTTTTCAAAGCCAGGCTGCACAGGGCTTTAAGAAGTGAAAGATGTCCCTGCCCATCACAGATGGGGTGGACTAGATGATCTTTAAAGATTTCTTCTAACTCAAACGATTCTGTGGTTTTGTGAACTTTAAGTTTCCAAAAGTGGAGTTATTTGAAGTATTCTGTAATAAAGATTTTTGATCTATCCTTATTTTTGTATGGGCTTTTGTTTCCTTGGACATTCTACTTCAGTGAAGAAACAAAACCTGCATTGTACACAAGTGTGGTGGGTTAACATTAGCTGAGCACCAGCTGCCCACCAAGCCACTCTATCACCCTCCCCATCCCCCCCAGCAGGGCAAGGGGGAAAAAAATAAGATGGAAAAATACTTGTGGGTCAAGATAAAGGCAGTTTATTTATAAGAAAGGGAAGATAAACAAAGGCTACACACAGAAATGAAGAAAACTCAGATTTATTCTCTACTTCCCATCAGCAGGCATTGTCTGGCCTCTTCCCAGGAAGCAGGGCTCCAATAACTGTAACAGTTGCTCCTGAGGACAATAGATGGCTCCCCCTACTCCTCCTTTTCCCTAGCTTTTATTGCTGAGCAGAAGTCCTAGGGTATGGAATATCCCTTTGGTCAATTCGAGGCAGCTGTCCTGGTTGTGTCCCCTCCCAAGATCTTGCCCACCCCGTCCCACTGGGGTGGTGAATGTTGGGAAGAGCCTTGGTGCTGTGCGAGCACTGCTCAGCAGTAGCCACAACACGGGTGTGTTATCAACACCCTTCTAGCTCCCAACACAAAGCACAGCACCACAAGGGCTGCTATGGGGAAAAATAAACTCCAGCTCAGCCAGACCCAACAGAATAAGCAAATCTTCAAATGTGTATATGCAATGCATAATTTACACAGTAAATACAGATATTTATGAAGGCTGGCATGAATATATGAACAAATGAGAATAAGAGTTTATGTGTAAAGATATATCCACTAATGTGTCTGGAATCCAGATACATAAATAAATACAAAAGATAGGCTCTATGGCTGTTCCTACAGAGATTTTAATTTTCTTGCTTGTTCATCTTAATTAACCTAAAGTTCCAGACTGACAACCAAATTACTTCACGTCATCTAAGCTGTGATAACACAGTATTGTTTAACTCTCATTCAAAGTCCTTGATCAGGACAAATTGTAAACTATCTAAAGTTACATAAAAATTAACAAAATTAGAGTATTCAAATAAGCATACATACTTTTAAAATATATTTATACTTTTTCACATATCACTGAAGTTACCTAGATGAGAAGGATATGCAGTAGAGTGGTATTACTAGGTTAGACTAAATGTTTTGCTGTTAAAGAAACAGTTTTCTTGTGTTAGAAATACTTAGTTTGGTTTGGGTTGTAGCTTTGTTGTTTGGTTTGTTTCATTTTTTTAATGTAAGAATTGTCCCTATTCTCATTTAAGACTTTGTCATATATATTAATAATAAAATACAATATGAGGGAAAATAAGCAGTTTATTTTAATCAAGCTGTATCAATATTTAATCACAAAGGTATTGTTTACTTTTTAACCATGTTCTAAAATAATTTGTCCATATTACATGTAACAAGTAGTTTACTAAACAGATTCAGAAACAGCAAAAAAGAACATCTCAAAAATTCTGGCATTTTTTCACAATATGTTTTCATGGTTTCTTGTCTCAAACTCATCTTTCATGAAAAGCAAAATTAACAAAATCTTTATTTAGGCAAAAAAGCCCTTTCAGCTTTGGCTAGAATGAGCTTTGGCATCTGTAACCCTTGACTGTACTGGGCAGATGGTAACACAACAGGACAGGGTAGGAAGCCGAGTCTATAGTGAAGCGACACCAGCTTTTGCTTCATGTTGTATGATCATGTCAGCCTGAGATACTGTAGAGATTCCTCCTTGTAAAACGATCTCTGTGTCTGTGGTTCTTTGAATCACAAATTCGAATTCACAGCAGACAAGAAACAACTTTTATTAAGGGTAGCTGAATCTGGAGGACTTCAGGACTCAAAGGAATTCTCCTTCCCAGTCCCCTGTAGCAGAAAATGCAGTCAAATTGGGTGGACTTTAAGACACAGCAAGTTACTCCATCAGGTGAGGCTGTGGATGTATAAACACAAGTAACACAATAAAATACAAAATAACAATGATAAACACAAGTATTCATGCGTGTATGCCCAGCAGTCATGGCAAGTCCCACAAATAACACAAAGAACACCTTTACCAGCACCCATGTAAACACAGATAACACTCACATAAATATGAACAATGGGGGACAATGTTGTGCCTACTTTTAGGCTGATCACCCTCACCTTCTTGATTCACAAGCACATCCACATTTATAGATCTCTCAGAAGTATACTAGAAGTATCTTAAGTAAACTTAAAGTTTGTCCAATATCTATTCTCAGACCATAGGCCCCTTATGCAGTCACTATCTCCCACCATGTCAGGTGGGTAGCTAGTGGTAACACATACAATTTTTTGTCTATCCTGTAGCTGATCTCCAGACTGTGGTCTTCTCCAGTTTCCCCAGTCTCTGGTTTCCTCCAGGGCAGTTGGACCCTTTGTTCACAAGTGTCTCTCCAAATGTTGATAATTTCAGTTCATATCCTACTCCCTGGACAGTCCAGCTTGGAGTTTCCTAGCTGTTATACACACATACTCACAACAGGGATCTCAGCCATCAGAAAAAATTGTTTGAAATATGATCCCATAAGAAGACAGGAGAGATCGTGTCAATCAAACATAGGGTTCTGTCAAACAGGTGTACTAATCAGACACTACCTACAGTCAACCCATTCCTTTTAACTCTTTTCCCTCTGTTTTCCCATGGTTGTTCTTCCCAGTTCCACCCTAACCAATCCTTTTCCCTGCCTTTGGTCCTTATCTGAGACATTCCATTTTAAGTTTTGTACAGTACCAAAATGCATTTCCTCACTGCATTTCATAATAAATCCTATAGCCCTTTAGGCAGTAATCCAATTTAGTTTGCATGGTGTTTCAAAGAGAGGTTTTCTTTCCTTGACCGTTTGGTGAGCTTCACACCAGGGATAATGGTCTAATCATTGTCCTTTGATGGTTTTAGGAGTAGCTGATTTAGTTCCTAGGGTTCATGGTCTGTCATGGTTTGTCTGATCCTAGCTGGGTCTCTGTGTTTAACTGGATTAGCTTTTAGTCACAAAACCTAACATTCCATATAGGGAGCCAAGTTGCAATGAAGTGACTTTGGAATTTACTTCATGTTAGAGCAATATCTCACCCTGAGATGGTGTGGAGACGCCTCCATGTAAAATGGTCTGTAATTGCCATACCTTCAATCACAAGTTAGAATTCACAGTAGACAAAATAAAATGCTTCATAAAATGCATTTCATACTGGAAACGAGCACAGTGAACCAAGATCAGCATGTTCTGTGATGACAAATGTCACCAAGAAAGACCTGTAGCAAGAATCACGTGCAGGTAATCCAAACAAATCACAACAAAAACTCTCTGTGATTCCACGAAAGGAATGGAATAAGATGGGTAACAAACAGGAGGAGCTGGAGACCATTGTGCACCACAACTGCTATGATGTAGTCGCTATTACGGAAACATGGTGGGATGACTCTTATGAGTGGAGTTCTGCAATGGATGGCTATAAGCTCTACAAACAGAATAGGCAAGATAGGAAGGGCGGTGAGGTGGCACTCCATATTAGGGAGTGTTTTGATTGCATGGAAGTTAACAAGTGTGATGGACCAGTCAAATATTTATGGGTGAAGCTGAGGAAGGCCAACGAGGCAGATATCCTGTTGGGAGTCTATTATAGACCACCCAATCAGGATGAAGAGGTTGGCAAATTGTTCTATAGACAACTGGCAGAAGCAGCAAAATTGCAAGCCCTTGTTCTTGTGGGGAACCTCAACTTGCCAGACATCCACTAGAAACATAACACAGCAGACAGGA
>VZZY01008942.1:42754-172409 GCA_013400335.1 Eurystomus gularis | reverse complement strand
TTAAAACCTGTGGTAATTTGTTTGGGTTATCTTAGCTCATTTAAAATGAATTCTAGTTGAATTGTTTTTCAACTTTTTGCATTTTAGTATTTTTACGTTAATGTAGCACGTGGCAGAATTATAAAAGTATAAGAGTATAAAAGGGAATTTATCACTGAACAATCAATTTTAAATAGTATTTAAACAATAAAATCAGGTAAATCCATTTCCTTTTTAGTCTACATTCAGTGGAAATACTTAAGAGTGTGTTTCTTAGGGAAAACTTAATTGAAACAGAAAGTATGAATGCAAGTCTTTCATTTAAAGTTGCCTCTTCAAAAAAAACCCCAAATAGTCTGGATTACAGGTCCAGGTAAGTAGTATACACTCTACCTTAATTCTGAGTAACTTTGATTTAATTCTACAGGTATATAACAGAATTTGTAAACCTAGGCAATGTTTCAGCTCTTCGAACTTTCAGAGTATTGAGAGCTTTGAAAACTATTTCTGTAATTCCAGGTAAGAGGTAACTGTGTGAAATGGTAGGCACTCTACATCACCTCTGTTTAATTTTGTGTGTGCTGTCATTGTGTTTGTGTGTGGAATGCCTCACTGCAGATATGTGACAGAGTTTGTGGACCTGGGCAATGTCTCAGCATTGAGAACATTCAGAGTTCTCCGAACTTTGAAAACAATATCAGTCATTCCAGGTGAGAGCTAGGTTAAACACTGAGGCTGACTGAAATTCCGCGGAACCTGAATTCATAATTTTTTTTCCAGAAGCATCCAGGTTTTAGTCTTAACTTCAATTTGATTCCCATTTCTAACTCTCTAAAACTCTCAGCCTCAGAGTTTAATACATCCTTGCATGAGAAATTTAATTACACAGCCTGTGTGTATTTCCATTTCATGTTGTCAAATTTTCTCTCCCACATTAAGGATCAAAATTAATTCTTTTTTATTTTTCTCTTGCTAATGTTAATGTTACTATATATCAAAGATGTTTGGGATTGAAAATTTCAGTCTGTTGTAAATGTTGAATCCCTGATAGAGGCAAATGCATAAGATAATAAAGAGTAGCATGGAAATTGCATGATGTGTTTATTACTTTAAGATGTCTATCTTCACCAAACCCCACCTCCAGCTGAACAGGATGCAGTAGAATGCAGTCATTTAAATTTCTACTACAATGCAACTGTGTTCTATTTTTGTTTGCTGTTATAGAACCAATATATTGTATATTGGAATAGAACACTGGGAAAGGTTTGGAGCAAGAGGCATCAAGAAGAAAATAAAATTTCTTTACATGTAGTTAACATGTATAGAGAGCATGAATAAAAAGTTACCAATTTGTTTGAAGAGCAAATGCTTTGGAATGTGTACCATTCATTCCCATTCATACTTTCAAATTAATTTGTCAGGAATCATGAGACTTATTTGTACCTTTTTCCAACGGAGAATATTTACAGGCTATTTTTGTGAAGCTGAGCATGATGTTTAATAATGTGTTGGAGTCGTTCATGTTGTATTTTAGCTTAGGTAAATATTTAATAGTATAATAAAAATCTGACTGTTTGCAGGCTTGAAGACTATTGTTGGAGCCTTAATTCAATCTGTGAAGAAGCTCTCAGATGTAATGATTTTGACTGTGTTTTGCCTGAGTGTATTTGCACTAATAGGACTGCAGCTGTTCATGGGCAATTTGAAGAATAAATGCTTGTTTTGGCCACCAGAGAATTCAACATCTTATGAAAAATACCGAGCTCCGTACTTTAATGGTACGGTGTTTGATTGGACAGCATACATCAACAACGAAAGTAAGAAATAATGTTGTAACCTGCTAAAATTTTTTGTATAAACACACACACACAAAATTACCATTTCATACGATAGGCTAAAGACAAAAATAAATTAAATAGGATGATAAAGAGTAGGGATTTTTATGCATTGTATCCCAAACTCATGCTGACATGATTGTTCTTTCCATTAACTGCACTTAAAAATGTATTTATAGGGTTAGGTTGGTTTTGGAATCCCAGAATCATGCAGGTTGAACATGATCTTCACAGTCCAGACCAGCTGCTGCTTAGCTGCAGGTCCAGTTAGAACAAACTGCTCAATGCCATGCCCAGTCAAGCTTTTAATACCTCCAAGAACTGAAATACCACAGCCTCTACCTGTGTTTGACTAATGTCATGGTAACTTTTTTTAATATCAGTTCAGAATTTTCCATGCTTAAACTGTTGCTAATCACCTCCTACCCTTCCAGTGTGCACCTCTGAGAAGAGTGAAGCACATTACAGTCTTTCATGTTATAGTTGTAGGTTGCATGAAGATCCCTCCACGCAGCCACACCTTAGCCTTCTCAAGGTTGAATAAAGCTGGTTCTCTTAGCCTTTCCTTGTATCTTTAGGTTATAAATAAGACAGAGAAGCACTAGATAAATATCAGAGGCTTTGTAGTTAAGATGGACCTTTATTATTAGGATGAGGTGAAAAACCAGTTGCTCTTTGTGAAATAAAGAGTCAATTTGCAAGTAGAGAGTCTGGTAGGGAAGGAGATGGTATTAGTCTATATGACCTATTGTTGTTACTAAGGAGGCTGACAAAGACATCTTTATCCAGATACTTTTCAACAGTCTTAATATCTGTAGACTGAAGTGGTAACATTCAGGCTGGTTCAGAAACACATGGGTACTTATTTTATTATATTTGTATCATTTTAAGTGATAACCCCAGTAGAGTTGTAATGCGCAAAGAACCATGAGATGTAGTACAAAAACTTTTAATTGCCAAAAAATTGATTCATTTTTATGTGTGAATTTTTGCTGGAAGTGGATTTACAGAGTATTGCTCAGTAATTAATTGTGAAAGTAGTGTAGTTAAGTAAAAAGAAATTGGTAGAATAATAGATACTAGCTTTTCTTCTCACTGACCCAAAAGTCAATGAAAATACAGTTGTTAGAGGCTGAGTTCTGATGAGTCATATTTCCTTCCTTCCTTAAGTTTAAAGTTCTTGGCTGTTTTCTGTATTCTCAGATTTCCTTTCTATTTCTGAATTGTTAATGTTCTGGAAATTCTGTGACCGTATTTAAATTTTCTGCACAATCTATCATTTTAGCTAGTCTATTTGCCTAAGAAGGGATGTGAAAATGGAGTGATGATCGTGCCTAGTGGGCAGTTTTGGTTGATCATTTATATACTGTAGAACACTTGTGAATTATCTCTTCAAATACAGTATATAGATTCTCTATTTCCATTTATTATTTTCATATTGTCAGTCACAGGATCAACACATCCTATTAATGTTTCTTTGACTTCAAAACTATTAGCCAGCTATTGTGAATAGTTCCATTTTCATTAAGATAGGCTTTAATTGTCTGGTTACAATCTACCTAACAATCTACCTAATGAATAAGAGAAAGTTTGAAGCTTTGTGCTTTCTTTCTGTCATTTATTGAATATTACATTTGGGAATGATATTCAGTGTTTGCTATGTCTCAAGAAGAGAGTATACAATTTATGTTTTTCTAATAATTGTTCTAAAATTTTGTTTTTACTTCGTGTTTTTATTCTTTAATTTTCAGTTTTGCTTACCAGTATGGACATGCCAGTATTTGAAGCCATTGTTGAGAAAACATGAATGGGAGATTATGAACATTCAACCCATGATAACTTGAACATAGGTTAATCCTCACAAAAATTACCAAAAAATGCTCATTCCATTTATAATTGTGTCACTTCCTATTTTTTCTTTAGGTCATTTCTATCACATAAAAGGACAAAAGGATTATCTGCTTTGTGGCAATAGCTCAGATGCAGGGTAAGGTACACTGAAAACTACGTATTACCTATCTGAACAAAATGTAAAAAAATATCACTGTAAACTTAGCTACCTAACTTCACAATCAATAATATGTGGTTATGGTTTATAGTAAGTAAACACTTGAATGGCTAAAAATATTAAATAAGAAAATAATTTGCTGTACGTTACTTTTAAAACCCTTACGTAACTATAACATTCCATTTCAGCAGGTAGATATTGCGTTATCAATGACTTAAGAACATACTTCTTTGTCATGGTTTCATGCCATTTCTCATCTCCAGAATAGTCAAGGGGCTCTGGGGCTTATGACCAACTTTTGGGAAGTTATCTTCAGGATTCTTCTGTCTGTGGGCTGCACACATGGCACTGTCTTGCTCTCTCTTTGTGACAGTTCTTTGTAACAAAGCGACATAATTCTATATTTTAATGATATATCAGACCATCCCTTGCTTTTAGTTGTTGTCTTTAAAACAGATACACATAAATTTTTTTGGAAATATTTCTTAGATAAAATTATCTGATACTTAAATATATATATGTGTGTAAATATGCATCAAACAGACATGCACATATATGAAAATAAATACTTAGTGTTTTTCTGTAGAGGTTTTGAAGGCAAGATCCTCTTCTACCTTTCAACAATGGAATCATAACTGACACAGTGTGCCTACAATTGGTATCAAGATTGGATCACCTACTATTGAAACTGATATGTAAACTTTCAGGAGATAAAAGTATCGCTATGATGGTTATTTGCTGTTGGAATTGGTAGAATTTGTTAATCGGACTTGGTTAATTCACAAACCTGAATAAACCAAGAAATCTGGTATACTAACACTTCTCACAGACAAAATTCAGCATAAATTATGTATACTGACTTTCTTTTTTTGCATGGAAGTATTCACCTTATGGAATCTCTGTGCTAAGTAAATATATTGTTTCATAGAATCATAGAATGTTTCAGGCAGGAAGGGACCTCTAGAGGTCATCTAGTCCAACCTCCCTACACAAGTAGGGACATCTACCTAGGTCAGGTTACTCAGAGCCTCATCGAGCCTGACCTTGAACGACTCCAGGGATGAGGCCTCCACCACCTCTCTGGGCAGCCTGTTCCAGTGCTCTATCACCCTCATGTTAAAGAACTTTTTTCTAATATCCAACCTAAATCTATCTTTTCCTAGCTTAAAACCGTTACTCCTTGTCCTATCACTAGAAACCCTTTTGAATAGACCTTGCCCTGCCTTCCTGTAGGCCCCCTTCAGGTACTGGTACTGGAAGGTCAGTATAAGGTCCCCCTGTAGCCTTCTCTTCTCCAGGCTGAACAGCCCTAACTCTCTCAGCCTGTCTTCATATGAGAGATGCTCCATTCCCCTGATCATTTTGGTGGCTCTCCTCTGGACACGCTCCAATACGTCCACATCTTTCTTGTGCTGGGGGCTCCAGAACTGGACGCAATACTCCAGGTGAGGTCTCACCAGGGCAGAGTAGAGGGGCAGAATCACCTCTCTTGATCTGCTGGCCACAGTTCTCTTGATGCAGCCCAGGATGTGATTGGCCTTCTGGGCTGCCTTTGCACACTGGTGGCTCATATCCAGTTTTTCATCCACCAGCACTCCCAAGTCCCTTTCCACTGGGCTGCTCTCCAGTATGTCCTCTCCCAGCCTATACTGATAATGCTGGTTGCCCCGGCCCAGGTGCAGGACCCTGCACTTGGCCTTGTTGAACCTCATAAGGTTCATCTGGGCCCACCTTTCCAGCCTGTCCAGGTACCTCTGAATGGCATCCCATCCCTCAGGCGTACCAACTGTACCCTCCAGCTTGGTATCATCTGCAGACTTGCTGAGGGTGCCCTCAGTGTTGCTGTCAATATCATTAATGAAGATATTAAACAACACTGGTCGCAGCACAGACCCCTGGGGGACACCACTCATCACCTTCCTCAATCTGGACATTGAGCTGTTGACCATCACTCTCTGGATGCGACCATCCAGCCAGTTCTTTATCCACTGAACAGTCCACCCATTGAATCCATAATTCTCCAGCTTTGAGATAAGGATGTTGTGGGGGACTGTGTCAAAGGCCTTGCAGAAGTCCAGATAGATGACATCTATTGGTCTTCCCTTGTCGACTGATGCAGTCACTTCATTGTAGAAGGTCACTAGGTTGGTTTCCATTATAAAGGTATCTGCAGAGGTAATACCAAACTATTGGGAGTAAGTTTTATTTTGTGTATAATGGTGAAAGAAGGTAGGAAGAAAGATTTTAATTTACTTTTTTGCTCTTTTCTGACTTTTTTTTTTAAAGAACATTCTTTTCATTTCCTCACTAACTTTTAAAATGTTGTAAGCCACAAATAGCAGCCCCCTTCACAGGTTAGATCTCGTGAACCTTTATTAGAAGCTCAAGGTACAATAATTAAAAAACAATTTTAGTGTAACATGATCTATTTTTATATGCAATGTGATCTTTTTATATATACATTCCTTTACTTTCTTGTGGTTTTGGTTTTTTTTTTGCTCCTAGTAAATGTCCAGAAGAGTTCATCTGTGTAAAAGCTGGTAGAAACCCCAACTATGGATATACTAGCTTTGACACATTCAGTTGGGCTTTCTTGTCACTGTTTAGACTGATGACACAGGACTACTGGGAAGATCTTTATCAGCTGGTGAGTGGATAAAAATTATGGTTATTGTCTTGCTGGCCCCAAATCAAACATAGAAAGGCCATTCATATTTATATTTATATTACATACTGTTGCTAATGTTAGCAGTTGAAAATGAACAGTATTTATGAAAGGAAGCAATTTCAGTTGCAGAATTAAGCAGACGTGGGCACTTATTACAGTGTCTCACATGAAGAAGTACATGGAGTTTTTTTGATCCTTTATTTAGTTTTTGCACTGTATATGTTATTTTGTGCCTCATGATAAGATCTTATTTTTAATACTCTGTGACTGCAAAATCTGAATCTGTATTCCTGTACTTTGAATCCTATTTTTGATAACTAAGATTGCATTCTTGATATAAATTACTTTTCCTTCTTTTCATACCATAGCTTTTAATTATATGCTGTGTGAAAATTTGTTAATTATAATAAATACTATCTTTTAATTATTTAATCAATTGTGCCATCTTTAAGTATTTTTTCCCCCTTTTCAATGGGAAAGCGTGCTAATACGTGGTAGGCACACTAAGCATCCAGCCTGTGCTGTATGATTTACATTAATTACTCTGATCCCACATCCTTTTCAAGATTATTAGGCATTAAAAGAGGTTTGTCTCAAAGCAGCATGATCCTTAAACATGTTTTTCACATATGCGAATGCTCCCTGTATTTTGATTACTTTGTAATTCAGAAAGCTTTTATGGCCTTACTATAGAAGGAAGAAAACTCAGTGATATTTTGCACTTTTCAGATTCAGTAAGTGCTTATGAACTGCAGAACTGATGCATGTCTTCACCAGACGGATCATATCTCTTCTTTTCCTACAGACGCTACGAGCTGCTGGCAAAACATACATGATCTTTTTTGTTTTGGTCATTTTTCTGGGTTCCTTCTATTTGATTAACTTGATTTTGGCTGTGGTCGCCATGGCCTATGAAGAACAAAATCAAGCAACTCTCGTTGAAGCAGAACAGAGGGAGGCAGACTTGCAGCAGATGCTTGAACAGCTGAGGAAGCAACAAGAAGAAGCTCAGGTATATTCTAACATGAGTTTGAGCTTTAGTATATTCTTTGCATGCTATTTGTTCAAAACAAAACCAATAATTAAATTAACATATATTTTTTAAAGCCATTCTTTTACATACCTCACAAGTACTTTGTACTGCTTTCTCTATGGCTTTTTATTGCGTCTCAAATGTATAATGTCTAGAGTGTTAATGAATTTTTTGAGGTGAGAACGAAAAGTACTCCCTGTTTCAGAATAATAGTATATAGTAACCTGTCATGATGGTTTTGCAAATTCTCAGCTTAGACATAATTGCAATACTTTTGAAATACTTATCAAGCCTTGATTAGAGTTTAAAATATTTTTATCCATAAATTCCTGACTAATTTTTGCTACTTGTGTTACCACCAGTGAATCAAAGACGGGAAGTAGTACCCCATAGTTTTTCCCTAAGAGCACCGTAAGGAAGCTGTTACTTACAATAACAGTTAAAATGACTTTACTAAATTAATACACACTGAAGTATGATTCTGTTTAGCTCTTTTGTTTGCAATTGCATTCCATCTGATTAATAAGTCTACTAATTTTCAAGTAGTTTCTAACGAACTTTCTGGCTGTACACAGTGCAGGCTGACTCCATGATAGGAATGCAAAGTAGGACTCCATTCAAACGCCAACTTTAACTGCCCTTTTATTTTAACTCATATTACAGAATTCCATTTGAAGTTTTGCACAAATCCATCTAGGCTTTTGTCACATGTGTAGAGGTAATTTGGTATAAATCTTAGGAACAGGACTATAGCTTTCTTTAAAAAATGGTGTGATTTGTAAAGTATCATATTAAATAATTGCTTCGGCAGGCGATAGCAGCAGCTGCAGTGGAGATGACTGAGTACAGCAGTGAAAGTGGGGTTGGTGGACCCTCAGATAGTTCTTCAGAAGCATCCAAGCTTAGCTCAAAAAGTGCCAAAGAAAGGAGAAATAGAAGGAAGAAAAAAAGGCAGAGGGAGCTGTCTGAAGAAGAGGATGACATGAAGGACGAAAAGCTTCCGAAATCTGAATCAGATAGCAGTATCAGAAGAAAAGGTTTCCAGTTTTCTTTCGATGGGAACAGACTTGCTTATGGGAAGCCGTTTGTATCACCCCACCAGGTACTGTGAATAGTGCTGTTGTTGTTTTGGGGGGTTTGTGTGATAACTGTAATATCCAAAAAACTTCACTGCAACTTTGCAAAGTATTACAACCACGAAAAGTAATGTTGCATTGTTTTAAATACAGACTTACTGTTGGTATTATTTTCTAGAGCATACCTAAAGTGTTTTGACCTCTCTTATTATATTGTTTAGGATCTAGTGGGTCTAGTTGCACGGCAACGTTACTTTTTCCTACTTAATTTGAAATAGAAATCCCTTTTTAATTAAAAAAAAAGAAAATTTAAGTATAATGTATGAATGTAGAAGACTTGGGGTATTGATGTGTTTTAATATGATACATGTTCTACATGGATAATTAGAATTTCTAGAAGTCTTGATTTTTCTCTTTAATACAGAGCCAGAAACCACTATGACCTTATGCATGTTCATTTTTTTTTCCTCTCAATAATTGAGGTGACTTTCATCTGTAGTGCACATCTGAAATCTAGCTAAGGCACTGCATTAAAAATAACACTGACAGGTTCCTGGGCAACACAAATTATTATTTCTTTATTAACTAGACATTCATTTTGGATATTTAAAATAATCAGCTGGTCATTTTGTTTGTTTCCTTTGCAGTCTTTACTGAGTGTTCGTGGCTCCCTGTTTTCTCCTAGACGTAGTAGCAGAACAAGTCTTTTTAGTTTTAGAGACTATGGAAGAGAGATAGGATCTGAAAATGACTTTGCTGATGATGAGCACAGCACGTTTGACGATAATGGGAGCAGAAGAGGTTCTCTCTTTTTGCCACGCAGACAGCACGAACGACGCAGTAGTAACATTAGTCAGGCCAGTAGATCATCAAGAAGGCTGACAGCGTTTCCAGTGAATGGGAAGATGCACAGCACTGTGGATTGCAATGGGGTGGTATCCTTAGTGGATGGACCACCAGGTCTGTTGTCGCCTATGGGACAGCTTCTGCCAGAGGTGATAATAGATAAACCAACTACCGATGATAATGTAAGAAAGTTTTAAATTACTCCAGGTTTTGTGACCTTTCTGAATTGAACCAGACAATACTTTAATGGAATGAAATGCTTTGAAAATGGTTCAGAAGTTGTGAATGCTTTTGCATATCCTACTGTAATGAGATGGGTTTATGGGGATTCACTCAAAAGTGAGGCTGAAGCATGGAAAGGGAAGAAGATAATATAGTAGCACATTTTTATGTGCAGAGCAAGGATATGCATGCACCTATGTAGTGGATCAAATTAGTAAGGTTCCATTGCTAAGTCTGTTCTAGAACCCAAAATAAGGTGCTCAGCTTTCCAAACATTCAGTGTGTTGTTTTGATTGGGTTTTTTATTTCTTTATGGGTTTAGCCTTCCTTGAATGTATTTACTAATTCTCTATCAGTGATCTGCCTTTTTCCACTCTCCGTATATTTGGTATTGTGTAAATGTAGTAGCCTTTAGGATTATGCTGGTATTTTAAAAGCTCTGAAAGCTTCTTTTTTCTTGTGTGTCTCAGATCTGAGTTTCTCACTGCCTAGGATCAGGGTATAATTAAAATACAAAAGTACACACAAATTCATCCATTTCTCCTTCTGGTCAGTTTTCCCTTTTCCTTCAGTCTGTTTAGGAATGGAGCAGAGGGATTTGTTGCATGTTTTTTCCTAGAAACCATCTCTTATTGAAACAAAAATTTTTATTATGTGGGTCACAGCATCTGAAAGTACATCAGCCAGATTCCTTACCATCTTCTTACAGTGTATTATACTTTCATTTTCATGAATTCATTTAATTTATTGGAAAAAAAAAACCAAAACTACCCATGCTCATAAGTTCAGAATTTTATAATTGAGGTGTGTTTAATGATATAACTATAATACAGCTTTCAATTTTTTTCATAAAATACTTTTCTAAAAAAAAATCTCTGTTTGGGTCAGGTCAGTTAAATTGGACCTCTTTTTTTTCTTCAGCTGAAATTCATAAAATAGATCAGAGATGATAGCTAGTTAACGTAAAATATATCCTTTAATGAATGGGCATAGAGATCAAGACAGATCTATAAAAATTAATTTTGGATAATAATTGTTATTGCAGAAAACATCCTAGTACAAGTACTTGTAATATCATTTATTATAAGTATCTTGTGTTTAAACTAGTTTAGAAGTGAAATATTGGTTAAGAAAGCATGGAACTGGGAACTGGGAATTTTTCTGATTTCATTGCTGCAACAGTCTTGGTTTACTTCCTTGGCTATGGCCTCCTCTTCTTTGTGTCTAATGTGGAGTTAATAGTTGTTAACTAGAATGCAATGGTAATCTGGGAACTAAATATCAAACTCTTTATGTTAACAGTATTCAGAAGTATAAAATGAAAACAGCTATTTTTAAAAGTACTAGGCTTATGTTATATGTATAGTGGAAAAAAATCTGATGTAACAGCACTGAAGTATAAAGCTTTATATATTGAAGATTCTTTCTGATCTCTGTTTTGTAGTGTTTCTAAAGTAAAATTTAATTTAAGCCTCTCTGTTTTTGTTTTGTCTTGTTTTCTTGTAGAGCACTACCACAGATATAGAAATAAAAAAGAGGCGCACAAGTTCATATCAAATACCAGTGGAGTTGCTGGAGGATCCCAGTTTAAGGGAAAGAGCCATGAGTATAGCTGGCATTATCACAAATACAATGGAAGGTGTGTTACAGCTGCAAATGTGTGAACTTTCTTGACATAGTTTTAGACTTGCTTGAAGTTATTATATCACAGTGAAAATACAGAAGACAAAAAATACGTAGCCATTGCAAATACATAAACTGAATAGTAGAACAAAAGTGCATGTACATAGCGAAAAAAGAAATAAAGGAATCCGATAAGCAGGCTAAACTAGGAAACACGTTCTAATTAAAATAGATAGTTTGTATATGTTTTATACTAGTAGGGATTGGAAAGACCTCTGGAGATCACCTAGTCTGACCCCCCTGCCAAAGCAGGGTCACCTAGCCCAGGTTGCACAGGAATGCATCCAGGCAGATTTTGAAGGTCTCCAGAGAAGACTTCCCAGCCTCTCTGCGCAGCATGTTCCAGTGCTCTGTCACTATCACAGTAAAGAAGTTTTTCCTTACATTTAGGTGTATTCTAGTTTGTGCGTGTTGCCCCTTGTCCTGTCACTGGACACCACTGAAAAGAGACTGGCCCCATCCTCTTGACATCTGCCACTTAGATATTTAGAAGCATTCCTTTTTTCTAATAGTTATTCATGCTTAGCGATACAGTTACTAATATTAAAAATAGACAACTTTTTCTAATTCTTAGATAAAAACTCATGAGGTTATTCTGCTAGACTTCTAAATCCTTTTCAGTCAGCAACAATAAGTTAAGTTCTTGGAAATCTGAGGAGATGCCTCCAAACATCCTTAATGATTCCAGGGATAAAGATTGACACCTGAAAAAGCAGATAAACAAAAATTTATCTTCTCTTTCTCCAAAACTTGTTCACTATACTTTTTTGTTGTTGTTTTCCAGAACTAGAAGAATCCAGACAAAAATGTCCACCTTGCTGGTATAAGTTTGCCCGCACTTTCTTAATCTGGAATTGTTGGGAGCCCTGGTTAAAAGTAAAGAACGTAGTTGAATTAATTGTAATGGATCCACTTGTTGATTTGGCTGTCACTGTTTGCATAATTTTAAACACACTATTTATGGCCATGGAACATTATCCAATGACTGATAATTTCAATAATGTACTTAAAATAGGAAATCAGGTAAGTCCATCAAATTATATACTTTGATACAGTTGAAACCTGGTTTCTCTTTGAAATAAAATTACTTTTATTATTGTTATTGTCATCCCATAAAACAAATATTAAAGGTTTAATTGTACAAAAATATTCTAAAAATACCATTTGAGATATGCTATATATAAGAGGTTGATTTCTGTATTAAAATTTTTTCAAATAAAGTTTTCAACAAGCAGAGTTTGAGTAACATGAAACTGGAAGAAATCTGACCTGGTTTTGTTTAGCATCACAAAAAAAGCAGGAGCCAAATTAGATCCTTACTACTACAAGTGTCGTTGATAACACAAGAAGAGTTGGATGTTATTTTGGATTATTATTTTGCACTGTTGGTTTTTGTGTTATATTTTTTGTTTCCATGAGTAATATTGCTTTGATTGGTCCATAATTATTTGGAAGGCAAAGATTGTGTGACTTATTCCGAGAGTATCTGTTTATACGGTTGGATTTTGTTCCCAAGTGGACACAGTCTGTAGATTGGGTCCAGGATGTTTGATTGGTTTGTTTTATAATGGCAATAATACAGATAATGTTATCTGCTGTACTTCTTAACATACGCTTATTGTACGTGGTAATTCTGGTGGTTATGATGTAGCAAAATAATAAAACAATTCCGTTATTAAAATATATACCTTTCTAGTTGGCAGCTTAATGTTTGGAACATATTTAGGTTTAAATCCGGATTTGTTAATGCATCAACATTTAAATTGTATGTGGGTATTTTTAGCCAATAAAGACATAGTTGAATGTTTTCACCTTAGCCTGGAGTCAGAGGTCATTATCTGTGGAAGATAATCACATCATGTTGCTTTTTAAAATAAAATCAGGATGTATTTGAGGAGAAAGGGAAGACGAGTAAGTGAGGATCAATAGCTGCTGCAGAAGGTTGTCTTGTGATCATGCCTGGGTGTTTTACTCAAGAAACACAATCATTTTTTACTTTCATATGTAATGATGTAGCTTAATATTAATCAGATTTTGAGCTGTGTTATGTGTCCCTTGGTGCTGATAAGAAGTTGTCTTTACTCCCAGTTAGATAAAATGCCACTATAATGTAGGTGTGGTTTCAGCAGTTGATTTCTCGCTTTTTGAACTTTGTAGCACTGTGTTTTAAAGGCTGCCAAATGTTCCTCATATTTTAAAGTTTGTTCTTCTTTCTAGTAAAAGGTGATAATTTATGCAGTTCTGTAGATTCTGGTCATACACCTACAGTAAATACAATTAATTTACGTCAGAGTTGTTTGCCTTCTGCTTCAGAAGTCATCAGAGGCATTCAGAGGCAGAAAGGAGCTTTACTGCAAACATGAGCCTGGGCATAATTGGCCTTTTTTTTGGCAGCTAGAGAGAGAAGATATGCATACTATATCTGTGAGTTCTTACAGAGACTTCATTTAGCAGCACATCACTCTCCAACTTATGATCAATTCATATTTTTCCACACACCTTTGTTAAAACAGCTTCCACTGTGGTAGGAGCAATTGCTATTATCTTTTTGAGGAAAGTTACTTAAATTAGACTGATGGCAGATATGAGGACCAAGCAGGAGACCTGTTAGGAATAGTTTATTCTTCGCTAGTCACTGAATGTATCTCGGGTTTAACTACAGTTAAGAGTTATGCTACAGCTCATTTTGATGTTGCCACTTACCTTGTCTGTGAGGTTCAGCTTTTCATAATATTCCTTACTGACTTCCTGCTGTAAGAGTGTTATTGCTTCTTACTTAAGTTGTTCTTTATCTGCTGGTTCAGCTTATTCGTACTCATCTATAAAGTAACAATAAATGTTCTCTTTTAGGTTTTTACTGGAATTTTTGCAGCAGAAATGGTTCTCAAGATAATTGCCATGCATCCTTTTTATTATTTCCAAGTTGGTTGGAATATTTTCGATAGTTTTATAGTTATCCTTAGTTTGGTGGAGCTTTTTCTGTCAAATGTGGATGGATTATCCGTTCTCCGATCATTCAGATTGGTAAATAAATTAGTGATAATAATATATCTGAATTAATAATGCATTATGTATGTATTGTAATGGTACTAATGTAAATAAGGCATTTTTTTGTTATACTATGCATTTTTTTTGCTAAGTGCCACAGGATATCTCTGCAAGCATGTTTTACAAAATTGTTTATCACTGGATAGTGTGTGCCATTTTATGGTTCAGAAGCAGCTAAGTATTTTTTTCAAGGGTAAGAGCTGTAATTTTATTATAATTGTTTTAACATGGATGGGTAAAGCAAAGTGAAGTGTAAAATTTATTTAGTGCATATTGAGAGATATAAATAAACATTTTTAGTCTTCCATGTACTTCCATGTCTGGAAATTGCAAAAAAACTAGAAGTATTCTTTTGAAATGTAGCAATTATAAAATTCTTTTTTTTCTAATTTAAAAAAGATTAATTTTTCTTTTCCTCTTGGCAAAAGAAGGAACGCTTTATTTTATTAGAGAAATATTTTTATTTTAAAAATGAGAAATCAGCTATGAGACATTCTTTCCCCGTGGTGTCTCCATTTTGCATTTCCATTTTGCTTTTATCTGAAAACAAAAAATATTTTTTACCTTTTTTTATTCTGGGTGGGTTATGGGTAAGAAAGACTATGAATTATACTTTTTCCCCTTCATAGGTTGAAATGTTTGACTTCTGGCTTGTGTTTGCCTTTTATTTCCAGCCTGTGGGTCTCTCTGATCCTTTTTTAATTTGTTGGAGGCAATATTCTCCTGGAAGACCCCATTCTTCAAGGATTTAAGAGCCCTTTATTTTCCTTCAGTAGAATCCTGTTGAGCTTCATTGGTTTTTTTACTTAATTTCTGCACGTAATGGTTGAGATGTATGCCATGTTCAGAATTCACTATCCGAACAAATTCAATTGGTGTGCTGTTTCTTTAATGTAGAAAAGAATATAGATATGCTACACAAGAAAAAGAGCAAAGTCTAAAGTTTATTAAGCTTTAAAAGCATGGATTTTATTAATCTTCCGTTTCTGTATAAGTCATGGTTGTTGGAATCATGTTGAGTTTTCTTCTTTTAGTTATTGCTGAGAGTTACTAGTTCATGATCTGTTGTTTATTTCTGTAGCATTTTTGTAACTACTGTAAATAATGTCTCTGTATTTTTGTTTTTCAGTTACGAGTTTTCAAATTGGCAAAATCTTGGCCAACTCTAAATATGCTGATAAAAATTATTGGCAATTCAGTGGGAGCTCTGGGGAATTTGACTCTGGTGCTGGCCATCATTGTGTTCATTTTTGCTGTGGTTGGGATGCAGCTGTTTGGGAAAAACTACAAGGAATGTGTCTGCAAGATCTCCAGTGACTGTGAACTTCCACGCTGGCATATGCATGACTTTTTCCACTCTTTCTTGATTGTGTTCCGAGTGCTGTGTGGAGAATGGATAGAAACGATGTGGGACTGCATGGAGGTTGCTGGCCAACCTATGTGCCTTACAGTCTTCATGATGGTCATGGTGATTGGAAACCTAGTGGTATGTAGCCAAAATGATTAGAGAATTCATTTAGAGAGAGAGTGGTTACAGAACCACTAATGACATTTTTAAGTATTATTAAATATGCTATTTAAATATGTTTTTTTGTTATTTTGAATTTGTTACAAATATTGGTTCTGAAACAGAGTTTTCTGTTTGTTTGCTTTCTGATCCTGTATCAAATCCTCGGCTTAGAGGATGGCCCCCCTCAGGGTCTGGAGAGAAATTCAGAGGACATCGGTGAGAGAGAGAAGGAACAGGTTTTTGTGCACTACTACTGGTTACTTAGCGAGAGGGGAAGAGGGGGGGGGAGAGAGAGGGAGAGAAGAGCAAAGGTGCCCCAAGTGCTCTCAGGATGGGAGTTAGCTGTTTGCTGAAGAGGACATAGCAGCGCCTTTTCTCCATAACTGAATGAGGCATTGCTTCCAATCATACATAATCAGGTGGTTTATTTTACCTTTTTGGCTTGCTTCTGTCTAAAAGACTGCTTTAACATTCGTAGACTCTGAAATCTAAGCTATTTTGAGCCCGGCTTGCTGCACAGCCAACTTTTTAGACAAATGGGGTAAGGAAACTCGAATTGGAAGACAGCAGTTCTGCAGAAAAAAAAAAAACAGATTAAAATATTTCATGTTTTCTTCAGTTCTTTGCTTTCTATTTCTTTACAAGCACTTTAAAGTGGTCTGTATGGTATCTTCCTCCTTTTCTCTTTCAGAGGAAAGCTTCAATTCTGTACCAGTTTGTACATTACACTGTATAAAAGTTTTTTTAAATATGTTTTTATTTATTAACTCACCAGTATTTGAGGCCTTAAGTGCTCCACCTTTTGTTCTGCTTCTCTCATTGCCTACCGAGTCTTCCTCTGTTCTGCATCCTTTCTGTAGGCAACTGTCAGTAGCAAAAGAGATTTTAAATTAGCCATCCTGGAGGTATTCTTTAGGAATAAATTTTCTAACAACAGGAATAAGCTAATATCTTTAAACCAGTCATGCATTACTACTAGTAGGCACTTGCTCCAGGATTTTCTACAAATCTACTGTCTTACAGTGAAGAGAATTGTGAATTTGGTTGACCAAATGAAACGTCCTTCTCAAATAGTTCTCTAAACCAGGAGATAGAACTTTGTGGGAGTAGACAACGTTGTATGTTCAAGGCTGTTATCTAGTTGTCTTTCTGTGTTCCCAACACAGAGTTTTAACCTTGTAGTCTTCAAAGCTGCATAGAAAAGCTCATCTGAAGGCTTTTAAGAGCTCATACTGTGCTTCTTCGGCAATTTTAATATCATTTGAGCTCCTGGTAAAATCTGGGCTTGTTTAACTGATATCTGTTCTATATTTTATCTTGCCATGGGAAGAGAATGCCTTGGGGGTGAGGAGACGGAGTGTGCTTCACATTTTTTAAGTTGCATATGGCAAAATATTTGAGTGAGTTTGGGCCAGCATTTAAGAAACACATTTTCTGCACCGATCAGCTCTGTCTTCTGTTGCAGAGTACTTCCCTGTACCAGAGAAGTCGTAAACCTGCCCTAGGTGAACCTGTTGGCAGGGGGATTGGACTACATTATCTCAAGAGGTGCCTTCCAACCCCTACCATTCCATGATTCTGTGATTCTGGATCTGTTCAGTCAGTACCAAAGAATCATTCGTTTCTGACCTTCTACAAACATGAGCAAAAAAGAATTTACAAATGTCTTCATAGTCATACAGCAATGCAAAACCACAAAAAAACCCTCCTTTGGGGGTATAGGGCAGGTGTTGTGCTTAAGCTGCATTTACATTTCATTTACTGTGTAATTTCCAGAATTGAATACAACAAAGGAACATGTTTTTTTTTTTTTTTTATTTTTTTTTTAGGTTTTGAACCTTTTTCTGGCCTTGCTGCTGAGTTCATTTAGTTCTGACAGCCTTTCTCCTACAGAGGATGATAATGAAATGAACAACTTACAGATTGCTGTTGCAAGAATTCAGAAGGGAATAGATTATGTGAAGAAACAAGCAGGTGAATGTGTCCGAAAGTATTTCTGGAGGAAAGGAGCCGTTGTAAATCAAAGAACAGCAACAGATCAGTTGAATAAGGAGACAGACCATTGCATTTCCAACTGTACCATCGCTGAGATAAGGATAGATACGAATTATCACAAAAATGAGAATGGAATGGCCAATGTTATAGGTGGCAGTGATTATACATCGTTCATAAACAACCCAAGCCTTACTGTTACAGTACCAATAGCTGTTGGAGAATCTGATTTTGAACATTTAAATACAGAAGAGTTTAGCAGTGACTCAGATTTGGAGGAAAGCAAGGAGGTAAAATTTAAATATTTTATATTTTGTATGAATTGTATTCTTTCATAGTATGGCTTTTCCTGCTTAGAAATAGAAAGCAATTGTGATTTGAGCTTGTTGGACTGTACTGAGAGTGAATAAACTCATGTGGGAAAGTGGAGCTGAAGAGAGTAGGAAATCCAAACAGAACTGTGTAAACATATATGAACCCGTTTATAAAAGGGTTTTGAAAAACAAGCTTTTCTGAATTTTTAGTTGGATAGACAAACTAGTATGCATGTACAAAATAAACAGAAAAAATACATATTAAAAATATATATAATATTTCAACGATGTAAGGGTGAAAGTAAACTGCTATTTTAAAATGTTAGAGGAGATATTAATAAATAATATTAATACCCTTTGCATCTGATTTTTAAAGCTCACTGACTTCTACAGAAATCAGCATTATTTGTACTGGACAATCTGCCAGTGGTGCTAACTCGGGCTAATTAGCGCAGTAACAACAGTTTTTGAGTTCTGAACTTAAAAAGATGGGGGGAAGCCAAGGGAACAATGTCACTATTATAAAGTGAGTACCTGAAGTAAAAATGATGAGGAGAAAATAGAATTCCTGAATGACCTTAAAGTGCATCAGCTTTAGGAAAGTAGGCATGTGTCAGCAGCTGCAGAATGAGGGGGAAAGCAAAGAGAGACATTGTAAAAACTCAGATTGCTATGCTGCGGCTCCAGTACAGACTGCATCTGGTATCAACTGCCTTGGCACCTGAAGACATAGGGACATTAATGCAGTGTCACTGCTTGTGCAGACAGCCATACCCCAGCCTGGATTGCTTTGTTTTCTTTTGGGGTTTGGGGTTTTTCATTGATGGCTTGTGGACTTTGTAGGTTTGGGGCTGTTTTGAACTGGCAATGAATTTGCCCATATTCTTTCCAAATTTTAGAAGATAAGTTTGTTTTAGCAAAGTGTAATTACATTAAACTTAAATTTGAAAGGTTTAATAAATAAGGCGACTCTTCAGGGGTTTCTTTTGTTGTAGAGTGCAGTGTTCAATAGTATTACACTCATTTGTTATTTCAGCAGCTCATTTCCTGGTACTTGATTTGCTCCATCTATTTTTTGGAGATTCTGTTACTCTATAAATTATGTTGACCTCTCAGTTGAGAAGACCCTAGACTGCAAAGAGGCCTCATAAAAGCAAAGCAAAAATGTTCATACCTTGTTTTAAAGTATTAAATGCACTTTGCAAGGAGGCTGTAATGCCTGTGGAACAGTTGCTACACCGTCTACGTATTACTGATCTGAACAAAGGATACTGGCCTTCTTAGTGTGTTTTAATAAAACTTAGTTTTGCAGAAGGAATATCTGATTAATCCAGGTAATTTACTCTTGCTCTGGTAACTCTGTTAAATCTAACCCTTGCCTGGAAATTATCCAGCAATTGCAGACACCTGGTTCTTCAGTATTTTATATTTAAGAATTTGGATAACAAAATCTATGTCTTCTCTGATATTTGAGATTGTAGGTAAGCATTAGCTGTTTGTAAGATTATGTTATCTAGTATTAATTTTAACCCACTCACATTTGGAAGAGTGGCTACAGAATGTCATAGTTGAAAGACAACCATAGGAGATATGTAAATTAAAAACAAAAAAAAATTCTTTGTACACTAGTACCTAGTCAGTGAGGAAATGGTCTTTCATTTTGTAGATTATTTCAGCTCTTTTAGACTTTCCCTTTAAATGGCAGCAGTCTATATTGGAGTTGTTAGCTACATTATTTGCTGAGCCTTTGAGAAGTCATCGGTGAGAAGTAAGGTTAGATTTATACCAGAAGACTAAGAAAAGGTAGATATGCGGTACTTGGGGAAATTACAGGGTTTGTTGCTAGACATGGGGTTTTGTTTTTACATTGCTATAGATCCTTAATGCACCTCAAACAATTTGAAACATTTTATTTTTTTTAAGTCATGCAGTTAAAAAAGCTAACGATGCTGGGGAAAATTGCTTACCCAGAAGTTTTTGTGTTTGACCTGGTATGATTGATTTTGATTTGATTTGTTTTGTTTTGCCCGCGGCTTGTTTCTGAAAGTGTATCCTAAATACATATTTAGCATCTAGCAAAGACCAGGAATAACCTTGAAAATGAAATGCAAGGAAAAATACATTTCTGTTATTTTAAAGGCCTAGTTACTACCATTTAGAGGATGCTTAAAACTGTAGTATACATATTGTGAGTGTATCAATCTGTCTTTTTGGTTTGTGGAGTTTTTTAGAGGGTGCTGGTAGATAATTTTTTTGTTTGGGTTTTTTTAGTTTGAGACTTTTTTTAAGTTTAGGTCTGTGAACTTCAGATATTCTGCTAATTGTACCTCTTTCAGTATGTCTTTCAGTATGCTTAAACCTCTAATCAACAGCTATAAATGTTATGTTTTGCGCATGTGTGACATATCTAGAAAACATATTTTATGTAAGTAGGACTACATACTTCCACTGTTTCCAAAATTCAAACAGTCTAAAGGGTACCATGTTTTAACTTCATTGCGTAACATTCTTACTTCTCACAGGAGTAAAATAAAGCTGGATCAGTCAAGAATGCAGATCTGGTGCTTTTTAACCAGGCAGAGCAACGTCTCAGCATGTTTACACAGGTTACCAAAACAAATCATACATATATGATCACTTTTGGGATTGATTGGCTTGCATGCTATTCAGCTACAATGTATTTTTCTCCGTCCATTTCAGTGTAGTGGAAACATGCACAGCCGCTCTGTAAACTGAGTCCCATGACTCATGTCACAGCATGATTGAGGGCAGCCCAACATGTTCCTCTTTCCTTGTTACATCTCTGGTATTTTCTGTACTACTTCTGTGGCATAACCTGCATGCTTTGTGGGTTTTTGTTATTGTTAACTGAATTATTAAGCATCAAGACTGTTCAAGTTGAAAAGAGGTTACAGCCGATGATTTTATGAAAATGGAAAGGTAATCTTCACATGACTTTTTCTGTTCATCTGTTGAACCATGTTATAGCTGTCGTGTAATTATGAACATTTTCTGATCATGTTCATTTGACCAAGGCTTTGTAATATTACATATATACAATTACTTGTATGTTAAAATGTTTATATATTTTGATATATATTGTTTCATGTTTGTTCACAATGTTTTTATAATTTACATTCCAGTTTTCTCATGTAAGGGAAGCTAAAGTATAGGATAACAGATACATTCCTGAAAACAATCAAACATGTCTTTTTTTATACATATGCATAGCATTTTTTAATATGGATTTAATAATTATATTCTACTCATTAAGTTTGTATATATCTGTAAGATTGGAAGCTAAGGAATCATTTTTATCAGTTTTGTTCTTCATCATCAATAATTGTTTCTTTGAGCATAATCCAGTTGCTTTATTTTTACAAAGACAGACAAAACAATTTCAAGCAAAAATTCCATGTAGGATTCTACGTAGGTGTCTAAAGAAATCTGGGTGTTTAAAATGGTATAAATAAGGAAAGTTCAAGCAAGAAAGAAATATAAAATTAATAATATTTAAATTAAGACAATTGTTAAAAAGACAAAATAAGAACTAGTACCCTCCCAAACCTCTAAGCTCAGGAACTCCAGAGCTATAAAAGAAACCTTAATTGTACCAAGCTATTCCTAGTGATCTCTTCTGAATAGTTGGGCAGTTCTGCTCTTTGTCATTAAAGGGTCATTGAGGTAGTCCTTTTCCAAATACAAATTTTGTTCACATGGTTTTCTTGTGGAATCCTGCGCTATCTTTCAAGTATTCTTTTGCACTGTATTGTATATTGGAAATACTCAGGTCTAACTTTTGTGCCCAGATGGCCTGTAAGCTATTCAGAAAGATGGAATGGAAAAATAACTTTCTAAAAATTTTTCCAAAGCATTTTAGAAAAGACACGTAAGTAGGGGAGAGTAGAATGTAGTAGTATCGCATCCTGCAGGTGCTGAGTACACAGGGCTGATTCTGATTTGATGGATTTAGTTTATGTGACACTGCTCCTGCTTCAAGCTTCTACTGTCATGAAACTGGCCATGTGTAGAACAGGGGCTTGTAATCATTTGACTGAAAAATACTTGAATCTTTTTTATTTGGATGTCACATTTTCATACTGTATCCTTCCTTGCATAGTAAGGTGATGCAAGGAAGGGGTTTTTTGTTTTCCCATTTTTTTGGTTTTTTTCTTGCTTTTTGAGGGGAGGATTTGTGATAGGTAGGCATGCCATTTTTGTTTCTAAGTTACATACAACAGGAGAGTCTGGGTTTGGTTTTAATTCCATGAAAAACCTAAGTATTTTCTATGGGCAATAATTTTGTTTTGTTGAAAAGGTAAATCATTTCCAAATTTTATTTATAGGCATACTTGCTTTTATTCCTTCAGAAAAGGATAAATAAAAAGATTGCAATAAAAGTTACTTTACCAGCTGTGCTTACACTATAGAGTACCATACTCAATGATAAGTCGAGCTGATGTAGTAAAGATGGTTACAAAAAATGTGCTTTGCGTTCCTTTTTGTTGTTGAGACTAAATGGAGAAATGACATTGTTCTTATTGAAGAAGTGTTTCCTGCTGAAAGTAGATCTGATTAAGCAGGAAAATACTCAATTGATGGAACATAAGCAGCATAACACAGGTGTGCTAAGTTTTGTGTTACATTTCTATGTAGTAATATTGTAGGAATATGCATCACAGTCTTCTGTGAGTTTTTTTGTTTATTTGTTTTTTGGTTTTGTTTTTATTTTTTTTTAATTACACAAGACAGGGTTGCCCTTCTATTCCTCATATTAATAGCTGTATTGCTGGTACATTTTTTTCATTGCTTTGGAGGTTGGGAAACATAGTGGATTTTCCTTGAATATTTGAATATCAAAATGTGAATGACTTATAAGTAGGTTGCACCATGTGAGTAATCAGCGGCCTAATTATTTTTTAGCTTTTACTATGGAGTTTTATTTAAAGTCATTATCTGAAATTTTGTGTACACTTTCATTTATTATTTTAAGATGGTGCTCACTAAAGATTTACACTTTACTAAATACCTCAAGCAATCTAAGTGGCTTTAATGGGACAATTCCTAGTAGCAGCATTATTCTTGCAAGTATTTGTGCCATCATACATCTCCTTCGGGTAAAAAGAAAGATCATGAGCTCCAAATTTTGGCCTTATAACAGTACAGTATATCTGTATTGAAAAATTTATGTATTCAAAATCTGAATAGCTTTTCACTGCCAACAATTAAAAAAGAAAAAAGGTATTATATTGAGGGAATTTTCTCAAAACATTTTGATTTGCAAACATCAAGGCAGCTAATCAACCTCTGAGTACATGAGTTGACCCATTCAATGCAGTCCATAGTTTATATACAATGACTTCTTACCTTAGTTTGGTAAATGTTGAACAGCAGCTAAGAGCCCTTAAAGGTGAAGGATGAGCATTTCTGTCTTTCCTAAAACTCCTATTTCTTCAGCAGTTCACAAAATCAGTTAGATGTCTGTGAACTTTGTACATAGCAAAGAAACTAACTGAATTTTTGATTGGAATAGGAAACTCTTTTATGCATATTGCCTTTTATGGTCTGGGATTTTTGTTTGTTTGTTTGATACCTTCATCTTAGTGAAAAATATGAGCACCTCGCATGAAAAAGAGAACCAATCTTTAATTAGATCTGCAACTCTTCAAGCACGGGATTATATCTTACACTGTTCTTAAAAGCAAGAGGGAACTAGGCTACCTGTCCTTTGTGTCAAAATAGTTCCTTGAGCCTGTAATTTGATTTCTACAGTCAAGAGAATGGCTTTTCTTAACTAAAAAAAAAAAAATAATTCTCTAATCTCTGATTCTTCTACCATGTATGAAATGAGATGCGTAATTTCCTGTTTTAAACACATTGATTCTTTTCAGTTTGTTTTCCATTTATGGTTATTCATCTTTTAATGTTGTTAATTCATATAAATTTGTATTTTTTCAGTTGAAAACATGTCATCTGCTCAAACGGTGTACTAAGTAGCTTACAGTTCAAATGACTTCATGTTGTTTTTAGTTTTTATTAGCAATTTGACACAAAACTTCCTTACTCTTAAAAAAAAAAAAAAGTAATTTGATTTATAATTTAATTCATTATTTAAGTTTACCCACCTCTGCTGCAACATTTTGCAATATATATACTATGTCATGGAATGATGAAAGCAGCATATTAACAAAATGATGGAGATACACAGTGCTATCCTCAGATTCAGTAGAATTAGTGATAGGAAAAGATGTTTGCTCTGAGTATTGATATTTTAAAATTAATGCTACTAAAAATGAAAAGAGATGTTTACCTTATATGTGAGTAATTTGGGAGTTCTATTCCAAATAGTTAAAGTAGGAGCAAAGTAGATGATATTACTGAGTCATTTTTAATAAAAGTTAATACAGAACACTGGTTTATGTTTTCTTATTAAATTTTCTTTATCTTCTTTCACAAACATAGCCAAAAAAATTGTTTAATACTTAAAATAATTTTTTCCTTTCACATTTTGCAGCTGAGTTAAACATAGCTTGATTGGATAGTACCTGTAACTTGTCTGCTTTTATACTAAATGTCTCCTAATCGTGCAGGTCTAGCTAAATTAATGAAAATGGTGTTAATTCTACAAAACTGAGGCTGTTTTATAAAAGTGTGCTTACATCATTCCCCACAGACATTTAGTTGTGTGAATTCATTCCCAATGTTACATACTTCTTGATAATAACATTGTAACATGCCAGAGAATGCTGTGACCAAAACTACTTTAACTTAGTTTGGTACTCATACTTAGATGAAGTGTACAGGACACTGCATCTTCCTTTAAAATCTCCAGATTATGGATTTTCACAATAAAAATTCAGATTACAAAATAAAAAATAAATAAAGTCGTCTTATTTTTGTACTAATATGACGTATGTAATTTTAATTATATAAACAAAATTTTTTAAAAATCCTTTTTTTCTGTGTGTTACCTGTACAGGTATGTGTACCAGAGTAATGGGTAGTTTCAGAATGCACAATGTAATACATATGTGCATTAGCAAAAAGAGAATGCAATTTAATGCCAGTTGAAATGTATTTATCATATTTTTCCCTTTTTGAAACTTATCAGTATATATGAAAAAAACATAAAAGGTCTTCATATGGTAGTAATTAAGGATTAAGATAAAGTAGGCTTAATTTGTTTTATGAATGTGTGGAAGGTAATGTTCAAATTCACATCTGAAACAAGGTTTCATATTAATCCTGAATTTACTTTAGCATTTTCCAATCTAAATCATAAGAATTATCTTAAAATGAAAAATAACTAAATCATCTGCCGTCAAAGGTGACCAAATTTGATTATAAATTGTCATATGTGTCAGAAGTACTTAGCTTACGTCATACTGAGGTTTTAGATTCCAGTGAAAAATAACTGATAATTCCTTTCCTTCATAACATAAAAATAAATAATGGGCTCTGACTTAAAAGCAGTCCTTAAAAATCTGCCACCTTTTCTTTCTTGGACAGTTTACCCTGACAGTTCACAATTTAAAATTTTTTTTGCTGTCATGGTTACTGTCTTCAAGTTGAGGAGACTGCTCTAGTGAAAGTAGCTAATATACATCATCTTAAAGCATATGGTATGACCAGTGTTATTTTAAAATGTAACAAGAGAATTATAGGAAGAAAATTAACAGCAGAAAACAAAATAAATAGATTATGTATCAGAAAATCTACTTGGTAGTAGTTAACTTTGAGTGATAACACTAGGCAGCACTTTAGCCAGAAATTCTCAAATTCAGTGAAAGATTACATGATATGTCTTGCAATCTCTAGGTAGAAAGTGTATGATTTACGCACATTTCAACAGCATTGACTGCTATATGTGGATGCTTGTGTGTATTTCTGGTGACAAATATTGTTCTTATTACTTGCACACAGTGTTGCATGTTTGAAGTTAATTACAGTTCTAAAAATGTAAATGTTAGTGAAGTATAACTGTTATAAAAATTTATTTTCAGAAGCTAAATTTTTCCAGCTCATCTGAAGGAAGTACAATTAATTTAGCTCTCTTTGGAGAAGAAAAAAATGAAACTGAACCAGAAAAAGCATCAGAGCTACAGGCGTGCTTCACAGAAGGTATGGAAATAAAATTTGGCGTTAGCAATTACATTTTAGTTGCTTGCAACAAGCATTGGCGGTTCAGGGAAGCTGTTTACTACAGCAGTCCTACCTAGCCCTGTTTGTCAAGTCTTAACGATATGATTAATTTTGCCTGCTGTAGATAGCTCCATGGACTTCCAGTACAACTATTTACATGAAGCAAAGTTAAATATATGATAATTTATAATATTTTTAAATAAACTCTAGGCACAATTCTCTAAATGATTCGTAGTAGTCAGTAAGCCCATTGATTTAAATTGCATTTGTTCTCAGCAGTGAAATCTGCAAGACCAAGTTACTCCTAGGCTCACTACACTGAGGAGTTTAAACCAGAATCATGTGATTACACATGGTCCCTTTGTAGTGCTAGAAAGCAGTCCGGTGGATTTTTCAGATCTTGGAAAGTTTGGCTCAAAAAAATGCTGTTATTTTCTTGACATTACACCATTAATGAAGAGAGGGTGCACATAAATGTAATATAGAATGCAACGCATGAATGAAATCCTATGTTTTTATTCAACTGTAGAAGTCCTAACAGCATGCTTGCATGTCCTTTAAAAGTTTTGATTTATTTTAATTCTGTATATCTATATCCTATAGGGGACTACTAAAATTTACTGTATAGGAATGTATTTTGTAATATTACAGATTTACTTTCCTTTTAAGTCATGATTAAAATCATTCAGAACAAAATATCTGATCTATCCTTCTTTATTTAGTGTTATGAAGACACCTTTGACTTAGGCTGGGACTCTTGTCTTTTGAAATATTATTTCATTCATCTTTAAAAAAAAAGTTTTGGAATGTGGGGCTATATTAAATATATTAAGCTCTTGATGTTAAAAAAGTGCACTTCTCAAATAATATGACATTAAATTACAATTCTGCCTTATCCTTATATTATGTGATGTCTATCAATCCTTGGACATAAGATTAATTTTTCCATAATGTAGGCATTTTGAGTAGCTGAAGGTAAGGTAAATCATGCTCTTCACCGCAGCAGTTGTTTTATCTGACCTGATGAAACATGGCGTAACTTACCAGTGACACATGAACTTAATGACACTCACAGGAAAACTAGAACACTGCCTTTGGGACCCATTAAAGTAATTTAGATTTGGTTATGTTTCAATGTGATTAATAATTTTTAAAGAAATAAGGAGACTACTATTATCCAGGCAGATACTGAGGTTCATTGAAAACTGCCTTGAGGCTTCATGATAAACTCTCCAAGGTGAGGCAGAATTCTGTGGATGGTTGCCATAAATCAGTACCACATGGAAAAGTTCTCACAATCTCCAGTTAAATCAGTAGTTTATGTCATGAAAGAGGTATCCTTAGTCCTCCCTTGAAGCAGAGGTCATTCCCCAGTATAATAAAATAAGGGATATTTACATCTGTGTGATTTATTTGAACTTCAGCTGAGAGAGAAAAGTACTTTTAAAAGAAGCTGCTGTACTCTTGAGTTCATGTGAACGTTGGTATGTGTTTATGCTCTGTTTCTGCTCCCTGACAATTCTCATATGGTCTTTGGTTATCTGTAAATAAATGAAAAATTATTTTTATAGTGTGTTTATAAATGAAAATTACATCAGCTAGATGACTCTCTTTTTCATTCTAAGCTTGATGTACTGTCAGAGTAGTAGAAAAATTACATACATGCAAGTTTTCCTATATCTGAAGTACCCAATTGAGAAGGTAAAGATGCTTGACATAGCATGCAGTAATTTAAAACTCACGAAGCAGAATCTAGTTAAGAGTGATTTTGCTTTTTTAGGATAATGAAAATTTTACCATCTAACAATTTGCCATTATTTGTAGGCTGCACACGGAAGTTTAAATGTTGTAAAGGCAGTATGGAAAGCACAAAAGGAAGAATCTGGTGGAACCTTCGAAAAACCTGCTACAAGATAGTAGAACACAACTGGTTTGAAACATTCATTGTTTTCATGATTCTTCTCAGTAGTGGTGCTCTGGTAAGTAGAGCTTGCACCCATAGAAACAGTACCTATGAAAAATGTTTTATCAGAGATAGTGTTGTAATATGTCTGTATTCATTAAGAAAAAAATACAAAGTTGGCTTGAGAGAGCCTGGAACTAAATTCTCAAGAGTATTTTGGGTAGTGCATATAAAATGTCATTAAAATTCTGCAGTCAAATAACATTCTGCAGATAAAATTTTGATGAATTCAAGGTGATATGTGGGCATGAGGATGCTTATGAAAAGGATTACACTAAAAATCTAATTAAAAAAATTATAAAAATCATACAAAACAAATTGCATGGTGGGAGGACTATTCTGCTTTAAATTGTCCCCAGAAGCAATACACATACAAAATTCATGTTCTCAGTTATTTTTTTTGCTTTAGTTTTAATTTCAGTACTTCTAGACTGTTACATAGGAATCTTTGGATTACTTTATACTATTCTTAGTGACATTTAATCCTTCACATACTAAGAAGTATTGGGTTCTTTTTGATTGTTGATTGACATAGTATTTGGTATATACTGCCATTATTGCTGCTCTAGCACCTGGACCACCGTGTCCATTCCTTCTTCTCTGACCTTGGTGTTTGCAGGGTAGTTTCTTTCACTTTTTTCTTCAGACTTCACACTTGAATGTGGTATTTTGCCTTTTCTTAAGTATATTTTCCTGGAGGCCCCACCAGGTTCACTGATAGACTCAGCTGCTACCTGTGGTGGGTCTATTGTGGAGCCAGCACAGGGCAGCCCCTGGCCTCTTCTCACAGTGGCCACTCCTGCAGCTTCCTGCTACTGTAACCTTGCCACCAACACCTAGTATTGGTATTCAGCAAAGATCAGCAGCAACATAATATTTGGTCACTGTAGATCATTATTCTGTTAGTTGAATTTATTACAGTCGGGAGACTGCTTTCTGACTGAGCCTGACTGGGCTTTTCAGGATGTGCATAGTAATTCTGTGTTGACTATTGTTGAAATTTCTAAAAATCTTCTCGGCAACTTCAGTCAATATATTGTAATTCCATTGTCAGGCAATGATAAAATCTAAAACTCAGAATGAATGCAATTGTAATCCCTGCTCATGCTGGCTTTTCAAGGTAAACCATATAAAGCTGAAAGTGATTTTACTTTGCTGTTTTTAATTCAGTTCTTTTGGCTTAAATTGTAGTTTGCAAAGACCTATGAATATCTGACTTGTATGTAACCCACTCTTCACAGGCTTTTGAAGATATATATATAGAACGGCGCAAGACTATAAAAATCATACTGGAATATGCTGACAAAATCTTCACTTACATCTTTATTCTGGAAATGGTGCTAAAATGGGTGGCCTATGGTTTTCAAACTTATTTTACTAATGCTTGGTGCTGGCTGGACTTCCTGATTGTTGATGTAGGTACTATATACTCTAAGTAGCCTATTTCTGTTGTTTAGACAAGTCCTTTTGTGTAACTCCAATCGGACACATATATATACAGTGAAGAATATAAATTGCATTTAAAAGAAAAGAAAATGACATATACCATTGAATCAGATTCCATTGTATTTATTCAGTGAGTAACTAAATCTGCCTTTATATTTATCATTGACTCCATGTGTTCTGTCTTTGTTTTACTGTTCTGGATCCGAACAACTAAGGACTATTCAGTAAAACAAAAACAGAACATGTGGAGTCAATGACAGGAAAAGGAAATTTAAGTGAGCACATGGGGTTGAGGGTAGGACAGTTCATTCTAGGCTTAATGAGTCACTGGCAAAACTTTGTAGGAGAGTAGTATCAGGAAATCAAGAAGACAACTAAAGAAGGGGGGTGGGGGCAAGGAGGCAGCAATTGGAGTAAAGACAAGGATTGAGGAAAACGATGGCCTATGGATCAATACAAAAACGCAGGAATCATTTATTCACAATCCTCATTTTTATTGTTATGGTGCTCGCTGTGTACTAGACTGCAAGGCTGGTTTGAGTGCAACTTTTCCACTTTTCATCAGCATAGGACTTTCTAAAGATTTCTTTTTTGGAAGCTGTGATTATTTTGGTTTTGTTTGGCCCTGTCTCCAGTCATAGAGAATGCCTATTGTTGCCTCTCTGAATTATGGATTCCTGTAACAGGCTTTAGGTGACAGAATTAATGTTTTTCAACAATTGCAATAAAAAGTAGTATTGAAGTTGCAAAATAAATTTTCCAAAGAAATTAAATTAATTAATGAAATTAGTGACATTGCATATTATGATCTTACAAAGGAGTTCTTTCTCTTTGTGTACACATTTGAGTGGAAGTTCAAATGGATAGGGGACAAGGCAAAGACAGTCTTTGGGTGAAGCTGGCTATATAATTTTTTTCATATATTCACTTTTTAATGGATGCCATAGACTTCTGATTTATTTTTTTTATTTTGTAACTCAAAAAATTACGACAATTTTATAATTGATGGGAAATCATCAGCAATCATCCAGATGGATTTTGTTGTCTTTGCATGACATTGTTGAAGCCATGCTTTTGTCTGTTAGGATTCCAAGACAGTATGTTTCTAGAAATTTGTGATAATTAAGTTTTATTTTCTATTTGTTCATTAGCGTTGTAATTTCTGAAATTGCAAGAAAATAACAAATAAATAAACAAATGTATTATCATTTAAGAAGTATTCAGAAATAGTGTCTTTGTAGAAGCCTATATTGTGAAAGGTTGATCTTGAGTTGTGTTTTCAGATAAATTCTTCTTAGTAAATCATACCATATCTCCATATGGTTAGGTATGGGCTATTCTTTCTTTCAGTGATTTCAGTGCTTTCTTGTATCCATCTTCGTCTTTTGCTTGGAATGCCTGTGTCTTATGAACCTACAGCAGCAGGCAGTGTGCTGCCCTCAATTGTTTGAATCTATCTTTGCTTTATCTTCCTGTCCTATGCCTTTACCTAACTAAATGTTGGATTTACCATACCGGTACTAGACTAATTAAATGTTTCATAATGAGGCAAAATTTTACAGGATTTTTTTAGGCAAACTGTTCTGTATCTATCAGTCTAAGCTTTCCAGCTGTGCCCTATTTCGGAAAGAACTTAGAGCATACAAACAGAAATTCTTACCCATTGTGATGTTCACAGTGTTTCTGGAAAGGATAATTATCCCCAAAACAAGCACAAACTGGTTTTGCTCAACCTTCCATGTGCAAGTTTGAACTAGATAATGAAAAAGAACAAAAGTGGTGCTGTGTAGTGTTTGACAGATTTCTTGGACTACCCTTAGAGGAAGGAAATCTGTGAAAGGCTTCCTCACGTGTAAATGCAACAGGAGGCAGCGAACTAGAGGAGAAGACTCAGTGAGGACAGAAGTCATTGACTGTCGCCAGAAAACAGCAGGACAGCTATTAACATCTGAAAACAGCTTTTGAGCTGTTAGTTCAGCTGTACTGAGGTTTCAAAAATTCTTGTGAATTTAGACCCTCTCTTCTACAAGAGTAATAATGTTAAAAGATGAAATAAGTCTCAAGGCATGTGAATTGTTCAAAACACAAGCAGTTTAACAAATCCAAAGAAAGATGTTTCCACCTTACATTAACAATGTACTTTTCTGCAAATGCCCTATTTGGTAGTTACAAGGACAAAAAGTTGAAATGAAGCTGAGGATGGATTCTGTCTCACAGCTGTTATTACAGTCTGCTTTTTACATTTCCCCTTCTTTTTGTTACAATACACATTTTTAATTTACTGTATTGGTGAAAGTATGCAATATTATTTTCTAATTGTACCTCCCAGAAATGTTACAGTTAGCGCTTCTATATATGGAAGAAAGTTCAGAGCTGGTATCAGGAATTGTCCAAACCACGATTGTACATAAGGAGAAGGAAATTATTTAGCAAAAAATTATTGCATTCACTTGCATATGTATCCACAGATGGTATCAGAAAAATTAAGCTTTAATTGCCATCAGCACTGTGTGATGAGATGAACTATCTTTTCTCTCCTTTCTCCCCTCCAAAACCAGAAAGAAGCAGTATGTTGAATTATATTTTAGTTTCCATAGAAAGATAAAATAACAGCATCATTAAGTAGAGATGTGCTATTCTTGCAGGAAGAGGATTTATTTAACAATGTAAATATTCAAATAACTGCATTACCTAAGAAAATACAGTTATCTGACAGGAATACTTGAAAGATTTTCTGTATATCTTCTCTAGAATTATAAAAGGCGTAATGATCTTAAGGTTGTGATGGATTCATATGGATTAATGCTTTCTATGCTAAATGAATTTTTTGAATCTAAAGAAGACACAGTCTTCTGAAACTGAATATTATAGTTGAGTTGTACAGGAAATCAGATTGGTGGCACAAGTGAAGGTCATTCCACTCAGAGAATGTCTTCTTTTTCTGGATCTTCTCCTAGTTTTCTTTTTTCCTTTTTTAAGTGAAATTTTCTTCTATTGAACTACATGGCCTAATTATAATTACTTCAGCAGCTCAGTTATCTAAAGTTCTAGATTAGTGATTTCATAAATACAGAGATGGTCATCCCTAATAAGGCATTGTAGTGATTACTGACTTGTATTTCATATATTGCATAGATGTTGAGTTCCCTGAGTTAATTTGGTTTTTTCTAGTTTGTGTGATTTACAAAAAAAATTGTCTTGATTTTTAAAAAATCACCCTTAATTTTATTAAAAGATTGCATACTATTTTTTAAAGACAAAAAAATTGGCCAGTTACTCCTTATTGTATATGTATTTTATAATGTGCCATCATTTAAGCCATTTCAGTACTTGAAGGCAGCTAACTCTAAAAGAGTTTACACTTAGAATAATTCACAGCTAGCTTCTTGATCATTCTTGGACTTTGAATTTTTAACTTTAGTGTTGAACTTCAAACTCCAGAAGTAGTGCTCTTTACCAAATGGAGGTAAACATAGATTTTCCTAATGGTACTTGATACTATAATTTTTAACTATCCGGATTGCAGTAGTGTGAAGAGACAACAAGCCATAGCTCACAATTAAATTATTAACTCGGTCATAACTCCATTTTCCCAGGAAAGTGCTGTCTACTGTTCTATGCATTTGAGTACATTGCTTTTAGGGAATTCTATTGACATTGGTATTTCTTTTTGTCTGTTGTGCAGTTAGGACTTATGTGTGTCAGAGTCCTGTCTCACTGAGTATAAACCACTGCCAAGCCTGTTATCATCTGCTTACAATATGAATTACTAGTTATTCATATATCTGCTATTATGTGAATTATTCTAAGTTTAAACTAGCAGAAGCAAGTGCTGCTGGCTCACATTTTATCATGACTATAATAATGCTTCTGTAGCAGAGCACTGTTTAGTATTGTAACGTCATGTACAGTGGGACTAGGTTTTCAGTACATTTCAGGCTTTGGCTGAGTTTATTGGGAAGATGGGCTTTATTCATATTCTTTTTCCAAATTGCCCTGATGTGCATTCTTCTAACTAGCTCTCTGTGATGAAAATCCCAGAGATAAAGGTTTATTTTTTGTTCAAACTGTTCTGAAATTTACATGCAATGTTCTATTCTGGTTTTGGGTTTGTTTTTTTTTTTTCATTTTTATTTGTTCTTACTGGAAGCTTGGGCTCCTTATGAAGTTTTTTCTGATATACAGATCAAAGTTTTCTTCCTTGAGGCATTACATTTCTATTGTGAGGCCATTAAAATTAAATTGAATTATAATTATTTTAAAAATTATAATTAAAAAGTTTGTTTATTTTGTTTCCCCTAGGTCTCCTTGGTTAGCTTAGTAGCTCATGCCCTTGGTTTGTCAGATCTCAGTGCAATTAAATCCCTCCGAACGTTACGAGCTTTGAGACCTCTAAGAGCTTTGTCACGCTTTGAAGGCATGAGGGTAAGAAAGAAATTAGTGTGTAAAACAAATCCGTAAAAATATGCCTAATTACAAAATCACAGAGTAACAGTGAGCTGCATGTCTGTTTTCAAGGCCAGCAGTAGTATGTTTGATTATATTACCTGTGCTGTTCCTTTTCTGTTGGCATTACTACAGTGTATTTTAATGTTTGACATTAAATGTTTTGCTATATTTTAAAAAATGTATTTTATATATGTATTTGAAAATACTGCTGTATACACTGTTTGTAAAATGTTTGTTTCTTCTCTTTTTATTTACTAGGTAGTTGTGAATGCTCTTACTGGAGCAATCCCATCCATTATGAATGTACTTCTGGTCTGTCTTACATTCTGGCTAATTTTCAGTATCATGGGAGTAAATTTGTTTGCTGGCAAGTTCTATCATTGTGTTAACACCGCAACTGGTGAGCCATTCTCACCAGATGAAGTCAATAATGCAAGTGAATGTGAAATTCTTAGCAGCATTCAGCCGAATGTTCGGTGGCAAAATGTGAAAGTAAACTTTGATAATGTTGGAGCTGGTTATCTTTCTCTGCTTCAAGTAGTAAGTGTATAAATTTTGATACATTAATTTTCCAGCTTTCAGTTTTATAGCAGCAACATTTAATTCTGTAATTTTCAGTGTTGTTTTACAATATATGAATGGATATGGGATTCAACTTTATAGTTGTGAAGACATAATTATGATAATTATGAAGATAATTAATATTACTTATGGTAAAAATCTGATACATTCAATGGCCATTTGGAAGAGGAGGAATATCTAATAACTACAAGATTAATATAAATTTTCTTGACAACCAACTGTAGTACTTTTTCAAGTTCTACCAAAATGCAGTATCTAGTAAAAAAAACCCCTGCAGCTAGGATTAATTTTCTTTTATTTTCTTGATCTACTTAACATCCAGTAAGCATGTTGACTTAGATTTTTACCATGGTAGTCGAATAGTTACATTCTCAGACTCATCTGATCTTCCAACAAGAAGAGAACCAACAGTTGGTTTAGAAAAAGTTTTTTAAATTAACTTTTTCCGTTCTCTTATTCCCTTTTTATTATTCTTCCTAGTCCCACTCCAGTTGTTGTTTATTATTTTCAGGTGAGGTTTTTGGAGATAGTTTTTAGCTTGTTTTTCAACTCTAGATGAGCAGTTGCAGAATTTACTAGTGCTAGATTTCTAAGCACAGGCCTTTTTTAGAGGCAGCATCTGTGCATTGGAGCCAGTAGGACAGAAACATTAAATATTCCTAATTGAGTTCACTTGACAAAGTACTTCTGGGAAACTATTTGTGCTCATAAGCACTTAGTAATTATTCTGTCTTTCAAAATCTCCAACTGGTAACATTTAGCAGCTAGTATTGTGCTAGCAGGCTACCAGCTGATTGCTCCAAGGAGTAACAGTAGCTATTGCTAAATAGCCTTAGGCAACTGCATAAATGACCAGTGTAGAGGACAGAAGTGTTTTTAGCTTTTGTAGCATATCTTGCATAGAATGGCTAAGCTACGTACTGTTTCCAGTAAACATACCATTCATACCTTGTTTTTACATAATATCATAACTTACTGGGGTAGGTTTGATGGAAGGCCCACTATATGGATAAGGAATTGACTGGATGGATGTGTCCAAAGACTTACAGTCAGTGTTTTAATGTCCAAGTGGAAACCAGTAACAAGTGATGTCTCTCAAGGGTTTACACTGGGACCAATATTGTGTAATAGCTTCCTCAATGACATACATAGCAGGATGGATTTTGCAGATGACAACAAGCTGAGCAGTGCAGTTGCTATGCTTAGAGGAATGCAATGCAAGCCTAAGGGACCTTGGCAGGCAGGCTTGAAGAGTGCACCCATGTGAATCTCATGAAGTTCAACAAGGCCACGTGCAAGGTCCTGCACCTAGATCAGGGCAATCCCCAGTATCAGTACAGGATGAATGGATTGAGAGCCGCCCTGTGGAGAAAGACTTGGGGATACTGGTGGACATTTTCTATCTGAAAAATGCCAACCCATGGTGGCTGATATTTTAAGTCTTCCTCCACTTTTTTGGTAGTCAGGAGTTTAGAACTGAGAGCCTTTCTGTTATGCCGAGATACTGATTGCAACTCATCCCACATAGATTTTATATGAATTTGCACAAAGATTAGGATTTCTTCAGTGTTTAAGTATTAGGGGGAATACAGAATACTGTATTAGGAAGTACAGTAAATTACTTCCTGGGAATACTTCACTTGTGTCTTACCAGATTTTTAATATTCTTTATTTTTGGGTGTGCAAATGCATTGCAGAAGACAGTGTTTTATTTAGAATGTTTATGAAATTGGATATTTGATAGGAAGTACTATCAAACTTTTTTTTTAGGCAACGTTTAAAGGATGGATGGAGATCATGTATGCTGCGGTTGATTCTACAGAAGTGAGTGCAATATAACATTTACTGAGTGTAAACAAATGTAAGATTGATGTAATACTTCTTGAATGCCAGTTGAAATAAAGTAAAATATAAAGCATAAAAAGGTAAAACCTTGATACATTTTCTGTATAAAACTATGCACTATAAAGTACTATTAAGCACTATAAAGTACTATTAAGTGCATATACTTTTGATAGATAAAAAAATTACAGCTGTAGCTCTTCATAAAGTATTACTACTTTAGTAAGTCATCTGTAAATAATAAAACTAGTGAAATTTTATTTCCTATTAATTTATGTCATTGAGATTGTACAGCTTAGGAAATTTGTTTTTTCCAGCGTCTCAAAAAATAACCCAAATAATCAAGTGACATCACCTGCAAAAGCTAATCTGGAAGTGCAGACTATGGCGATCTCAAAAAATGGCTGAATTTTGCCTGTTCTTCTATTAATGTTGGTATTTGTTTGCATTTTTCCTCTGTCTAGCTCCTGATTTGCATAAGGTCCGTGAGATCTGAATTGCTTTTGAGATTTGCACACTTCTGTCAAATTTAGTAGGAATTACATGAAGCATCAAATGTCACTAGAGAGGAACTGGCAGCCAGAAAGGGGAGGAGTGCCAGGTCTCTGTGTGCAGTTACAGACACCTGTAGATGTAAATGTAAAACATTTTCACGTTCAATGGTAAGGCAAGTGTAGAATATGCTCCACAACAGCTGTTTTTTCCCCTCTTTGTCAAGGAGTTGCTGTCCAGCTGGATGTAGCTTCAGTTCCTGCCTGGTTTTGTGTAATTTGTCTTAAATGTTATTTGTGATGTATTGCTGTTTGTCTATGTTACATAGATAAAGAAGCAGCCCAGGTATGAGGAAAACCTGTACATGTATTTTTACTTTGTTGCCTTCATCATCTTTGGATCGTTTTTCACCCTAAACTTGTTCATTGGTGTCGTCATAGATAACTTCAACCAACAAAAAAAGAAGATAAGTATCACATGTTTCATTTTCACAACACTTCATTGTTATTGAGCATTCAGCAAATGTATGCAGGGACAAATATGAGTGTCTCAAATTTTTCATATTAACAAAATAAAAATAAAACAGCTGTTAAAATTTCCTTTTGTTCTATTTAAAATGTTGAAATAATAGTCTGCTTTTTAAGGCACTTGAAGTAATTTAAACTTATACTGAGTAGCTGAGTGTTCTCCACATCCCTGTACAGCCCAATGATATGTTGTACATCAGAAAGTTTTTTGCTTACCCTTAAAGTGCTGTGACAAAGCTATGTGAAAATGCAGATGACTTAATTCAAGGAAATAGATGATGAGGAAGAAAAGAATATGCAAAACTACAAATATCAAAGTTGATAAACAGAGAATGTATAGCAGTACTGTGAAGGTCTTCTCAATTACAAAAAGACTAATATAGACAAGCTGAATTCTGAAACTACTGCTCTGTGTTGTAAGATTAGAGAGAGCTGAGAAACTGTCTAATGAGTCAGTAGTGAACTTGCAAGAGGAAGAAAATTGTTAACGTTTTAAAAAGTGTAGTTTTTCTCTTCAACTGAAGAGAATGAACACAGGATTGTGTCAAGAACTCTAGGGCATTTAAATAGATGAAAATGCAGGCTATGATGGCAAATTAAATTGTATTTGCTATTAAAACTACAAATGCTGTCTAAGGTCTACAATAGTCTTATTTTTCTGTACACATTTGGAGCAGATCATACTGGAATGTTGTCTAGGGTTTTTTTGTCTTTTTTTTTTTTTTTTTCAAAGTGAACTAGGTAGTAGCAGGGCAATAAATAATTTCTTCATTTGTGATTCTAGGTGGTTTGTCAGTTTCGATTCATTGTACTGAAAAGAGATATTGCTAAACTCCCTGCAGTGGAAACTTCCAGTAAATCTTTCCACTTGAGACCGAAGGAAGCAGCTTCACATATTGCTTCTTCAGATACTTGGAACCTCTTATTTGCAGATGCATGTAGTAGAAAGGATGAGTTTGTGGTTCCAAATGTGATGACATGTTCATCCTCCAAGATATTTGCACCTCCCTTGAAATAAATATCAGGGGCTTCCAGTACTTAATAGGAAGATGGTTCAGTTTCTTATACATGGAAAGGAAGACTAAGGTTTTGGCAGTCTCTGTGTAATAAGGTGACCTTACTCAGTAATAAGGTGATTAAAATTTCTATTAAATTCACTTGGCAGACACTGTCTACTGTAGCCATTATGACTCAAGGCAGAGAAGGGTTTCTGCTAAAGGGATTTTTCTGGTGGTGTGGAATACACCTCATGTAGACTTCTAGCTGTCATAACTGTTACCAAGAAAGTCAGATACTGCAGATATCACAAAGGACAACAATTAGGCTGGGGAAAATTCTATGTATGTGCTATTCTTCAGTTTCAGGTAGCAAATTAGCAAATGTTAGTCACCTGACTTTTGAATTTATAGATGCACCCATGCTCCTAGAAATGTGCAGATCACACAGTGTGGCTGCTCAGCAGTATTTTTCTTGTCTTTGTTCTGCCTTCATATCACTGAGATCCTCAATTTTGGGCAATGTTGAGATACAGATGGGAAAGACATCATGTTGCAATATACTCTCCCTGTGTTGTTAAACTGGGTGCGTTTCTTTAGTCCCTGTGTGCATCTGACTTTCATTATATTAGTTCCCATGGGGAAAAAAAATTTCTACTAGCTGTCAAATTCCTAATGAATTCCAGTCCTCAAAGGCATATAAGATGTATCTCATCTTGAGACTGCTCTTCTCCCTATGGACAGCACACTGGGACAATGACGACTTGTTCACTCTTGATAGTCGTTACATCAGTGAGGCAGTGGAAGAAATCCTGAGTTCAATGCCAGTTCCTTTATAGCTAGTTTGTTTGTTGGGTTTTTTTTTCATTTCTCACTGGGTAAGGTCTCCTGACAGTCGCATCACATTTCCACCACAATCAGCAAATGAATTCCTTGGTTTTGTTCCAAAATCCTTATTCTCTAAGAACTGACTTGAGTATTTGGCTTATGAGAAGAGCATGCTAAAGAGGATCTCTTTTGACTTCTAAATCTTCATGTATGTATGTAACTACAGTTGAAAGGCTCAGACACATCTTCATCCAGACTCATCATGACTTTCTCAGTAAGATTGACACTGAATTTGATAGTCAGTGTGACAAAATCACAGAATCACCTGTGACTGAAATTCATTTCCAAATGCCACTGTTTTAGCATCATGCATACCTGGAATGTACTTTAAAATAAAAGCATGAAAAAAAAAAGTTACTCATCAACATAAATTGTACTTCTGACAAGTGTTTTCATATGTGTATTACATGCACCAGTCTAGATACCATTTTACCCACACTGCTGTCCTCTTATTCAGGCAAGAAACCCCAGAGTAAGCCCAGGCTTCTGATGATCTCTGTACAATGTAGGGCAATGATCAAGCCTCATATATGCTGTGGAAGGATTATTGTGGCAAAAAAAATCTGAGTGGAGATACCTGTATTCAAATGATAAAGTGTGCATCCTAGAAAGTAACATCAGCAACTTCTTTTTCCTCATATGGTTTCCCTGAATGCATATCAGATCTCAGTGAATCTTTCTGAATTTGAAGCTTTTTTACTTCTGGTTGATTGATCTACAGTGTGGAGCTTATGATGTTAGATTTATAAGTATCTATGGAATGTATATTTTTACAAGGGTTTTTTTGTACATATTTAATTCAATTAACCAGGTACGTGTTTTTTTAATAGCAAATAGAGGTTCTGGGATTTTTCTCTGTTCCTTAATTTGTTTTATTTTTCCGTCAAGACTTGTCAGATATTTTAACAATCTTTGATATACTTAATACATTTTTGTTTTGGTAGCAATGGATAGAAATGAATACATGTTCATAACAACCATATTCCGCAATGCTGTGAATTAATGGATTTAAAAGCTTGGCTTTAATCAGTTGTATTTTTATCATTTTACCTTGGAGGTCAAGACATTTTCATGACAGAAGAACAAAAGAAATACTACAATGCAATGAAGAAGCTGGGATCCAAGAAACCACAAAAACCTATACCTAGACCAGCGGTAAGAATGTGTGTTATTCTTGTATCATCTACATTTTGGAAGAAATTGCAGCAATACATTAACTATCAAAAACATTCTCTCTTAACTCTAAAATGATTTAGGCCTAATTCAAGTTAGCCCTTCATTCTGAATTGAAACATGTACATATTTCTGCTCTGCAGGAAAAATCTCTCATATTTGTAATACCTGAGGAAGTAGAGCATCAAAGAATCAGAAGAAAGAGAAGTCTGTTGGGTTTTGAGGGGAAAATGTAGAACTGGCAAATAAAGTAGTAACTGGACAGTCTTTCTTAGATTTTTCAGTCTTTTTTCTTAGTTGTATATTTTGGGGGAGAAAGAAGGAAATGGAAGGGAGGAGATGATGTTCATTACATTGAAGATGCTATCACCTTTTCTTTTTTCTTCCCTCAGAACAAATTGCAAGGTCTGGTGTTTGATATTGTAACAAAGCAAGCATTTGACATCACTATTATGGTTCTCATCTGCCTTAACATGGTCACTATGATGATAGAAACAGATGACCAGGGTGAAGAGATGAAAAATATTTTATACTGGATTAACTTCGTCTTTGTTGTCCTTTTCACTGGAGAATGTGTCTTCAAGCTGTTCTCACTCTGTTGTTATTACTTCACCATTGGCTGGAATATTTTTGATTTTGTGGTTGTTATTCTTTCTATAGTAGGTAAGGAATTCTTCTGCTCAAAGTGAAATATAGTAAGACACATATTATATGCTTTATGTCTGTCAAGTTTTGCACCTTAGAGGAAATAATTTTAACTTCTGATTATTTAGGAAATGGAAAGTATACTTTACAGTAATAACTTTCTTAATAATTCTATATCAATTTGCATACTTTTTTTCCCCAGCACTCTTCGGGAAAAAAAAGCTAAAATTACTTATAGTAGATAAAAGTTATCTCCAGTTATAATTTCCAATAATCCCACAGGTAGAGTTATTATTTATTCATACTTTGTGGAAAATGTAATTTGTGATAAGATGTCCCGTTTTTAATTTTATTTTTATGTTTCACAGGTATGTTTTTAGCTGGGGTGATTGAAAAGTACTTTGTGTCCCCTACTCTGTTCAGAGTCGTGCGACTTGCCAGAATAGGTCGAATCCTGCGTCTCATTAAAGGCGCTAAGGGAATCCGCACTCTGCTTTTTGCTTTGATGATGTCTCTTCCTGCTTTGTTCAACATTGGCCTGCTGCTGTTCCTCGTCATGTTTATCTACGCGATATTTGGCATGTCCAACTTTGCCTATGTTAAGAGGGAAGCTGGGATTGATGACATGTTCAACTTTGAAACGTTTGGCAACAGCATGATCTGCCTGTTTCAGATTACCACATCTGCTGGCTGGAATGGTTTGCTAGCCCCGATTCTTAACAGTGGGGAGCCAGACTGTGATCCTAACAAAGTCCATCCGGGGAGCTCCGTTAAAGGCGACTGTGGCAACCCTTCCGTTGGGATCTTCTTCTTTGTCAGTTACATTATCATCTCGTTTCTGGTAGTGGTGAACATGTACATTGCTGTGATTTTGGAGAACTTCAGTGTTGCTACTGAAGAAAGTGCTGAACCCTTGGGCGAGGATGACTTTGAGATGTTCTATGAGGTTTGGGAAAAATACGATCCTGATGCCACACAATTCATAGAATATAGCAAATTGTCTGATTTTGCAGCAGCACTTGAGCCTCCTCTTCATCTACCCAAACCAAACAAAGTCCAGCTTATTGCAATGGATCTGCCCATGGTAAGCGGTGACAGAATTCACTGCCTTGACATCTTGTTTGCTTTCACAAAGCGTGTTTTGGGGGAAAGTGATGAGATGGATGCCCTCAGAATACAGATGGAAGATCGGTTTATGGCAGCCAATCCTTCTAAAGTCTCCTATGAACCAATTACAACCACATTAAAACGAAAACAGGAGGAAGTGTCTGCTACTGTCATTCAGCGTGCTTATAGACGTTATCTTTTAAGACAATCAGTAAAGAAACTTTCATTTATGTATCGGAAAGATGGGGTTGATCTGCTTATCAAAAAAGATGTGATTATTGATAAGCTCAGTGAAAACTCACCTCCAGAGAAAATGGATATGTCTGCACCCACCACATCTCCGCCCTCTTATGACAGTGTAACAAAACCAGAAAAAGAAAAATATGAAGATGACAAATCAGAAAAAGAAGACAAGTGGAAAGATAGAAAAGGAGATAAAAAGTAAAAGACAGAGGTTGTCATGATGAATGATCACAAGCCTGAGAAGATGAAATTTTTATCAATAATAGTCTTATTGGGACTGACTGATTGGGATTGACTGATTATGTCAAAATTACAAGTTTTTACATATTTACCCACTGCTACAGTCAGTGCCTATACCAAGACAATGACCCTTCACTAGCAAACTCAGTCTGTGGCAGGGAAACAAGAAGAGTAGAGTTTTTCTTATCAGCTGGCACTCATAAAGAGGAAACAGAAAATTTCTGCTTGGACCGTAGGAACCCTTAATGAAGTGCAAAATTACCAGTCCTAATAAGTATTTTTGTGGAATAAGTGTGTCCACAGTGTGCATTTCACCTCTTTGTATGTTCTATGTGTGAGAATTGTTTTCGTGATCTTATTTGCTTTAATTTGCATACTGCTATATGTAATTCTGCTGTGCTGACAAAAAACCTACATACTCTTGCAGAGGAACACAAATGTCAGGAATATGTAATTATGGCATCATAATTTGAATATAGTTCTCTTCAAGCTGCTTCTAGAAACAGAAAACAAAGAGTCCAGATTATTGAACCTCAGGATCTAGATCAAATGATTAAAAAGAACAAGAGTATAGATGGATAATTTATCTCCAATAAAGGGAGAGAAAGGGAATAATTTTCACAGAAGAGAGGTTGGTAGTTTAGTCTCTTGGTTTTAATATACTTTTTAGTAATTCTTAATATATTATACAGTCCATTTCAGATGCAGTGATTTAAAGAAATCATGCTACACACACAACTCATTTTGAAAAATGTGAAACTATAAAAAAAACCCATAGTTACTTACTTTCAGAGTCCAGATATCTCATAATTCCTGAGGGATCTAAACAGTTCTTTTCACAGAAAAGTTACCAATGCCAAATTGTGCCTACAGGGAATTACTGAAATAAAAAAGTGGTAGTCTCTCTTCTTTTTTTAATAGTAGACCCTGTTATTTCATGAGTAGCTTCCATATTTCATTCCAAAGTCTGTTTCTACACTTCTTATTTCACATTAATATATCCAACTTAGGACAATAATCAAAGCTACATGTATGAATTGATTTGAAAGTAACTTTTGGGACAAATACTACCTTAATGTATACATCAGACTTAAATTTCCATTCTTTGGAAGGATGGGGCATGCCAGAGACAGAAAATATGGACGCCAGAGGTGGTTTTGACCTCCCATGGCACTTTAGATCGGTTTCCATTGTATGTAAAGCAATCTTCCCTAGAAACCTAAGATGAACAAAAGTGTGTATTTAAATCAGCTTTGTCCTTCATTGTGATTTAGATGACTTTTTTTATCATCAAGGCTGACACTGTATATGTAAGTAAAATATCCTCTGTTATTTAATCAGTTGTTTTACACAGTGATACCTGTTTGAACAGAGACAATGACCTAAGTACTGTATTTATTGCATCACACATGTACCCTATTAAGTGTAGCTTATAACATTGCAATAGATAATGTGATATATCCTGTAATACTCCAAATAATTGGGAAGCTTTAACTGATGCATGCTTGCTCCTATTACCCAACTGCTATTAAAGTCTAAGATGGGAAGACATGAGTGGTAAAAAGAAAAAAACTGTTTGAAGAGACCATCATTCCTCATACAAGCAAGCAATAGTTTGCTGCTATTACAGATTTTATTTCATTTGAGTAAATACAGTAAATAACCAGACTACACAGGACAAATACATTGCTTAAAATGTGGAGCTAGGAAAAAAACTTTTATAATATATATATCTATTGATCTATTTGTATTATTTTGAAAATAGTTTTATTTTATAACATTTTATACTTATTGTAAGAGACTGCACCTATCTTCATCTTAGTAATTTTTATTGCTGTCTGTCCATGACACTTCACTGTTGGGAAACCTAAGATACGATGTGAATTGGTAATTGCAAGTTTCTGCTAATTATATTAAACATATTTTAATAAGGAATAATTTTAAAAGGAATGGACAGTACAGTTCTTTTTCTGATTAGTAGGTAGGTCTTTGTATGCGAAACAAGATAGAAGGGTTTATTTTGAAATTATAATCTTGTCTTGTTAATTTTCAGGGTAATGTTTGTCATGGAAACATTGCTTTACCACAGTGTTAGTCCCGCAGTCTGCTTTTCTTGTTGATTCATACTGCAGTAGAAGTGCTTTAAATATAATTTGTTATTCAAAATCTTTCTTCATGAAAATGAATAGTGAAGGTGTGCAATGGACAGTGGAATACCTTGCATTTCTTACAAAAGAACGAGAATATAGATGGGCTCCTGCTTTTATAGAAACTATCGGCTCATAGCATAATGATGAACTGCATGCACAAAGTTGTTTTACCAAAACAACCCGAAAGAATAAAGATAACCTTTTTATGTACTTTAGTTTTGTGTTTTTATTGTTGGAAGCTTGTACAGATTAACAAGTAATGGTTGGTAAGGTCAAGGGGGAACCACTTTAGCAATGAGACAGTGTGTTTTAGACATCTAGATCTCATGTTGCCCATGTTGATCAATGTCAACTTGTAACAATCTAGATGAAACTAAATACTTATGTTGTCCTGACCAGAGAAATTTGTCTAGAATTCAGAAAAAGAATCCCATTCCAAGTATGTGGGGTTTTGTCCGTTTTTTACAAGTTGCCCACAAAAAGCTTCAGTAGTGTCCTCTGGTGGCCAAGTCCAATGGAGAATGTCTCCACATTCTTGCTGAGCAGCAGATCCAGCAGACACTGCTCACCCTGGGGTGGGTGGTCTGGGATCTGTCACTGAAATAGCCCCACAGGAGGATAACAGAGTCACTTTAATTCTGTTCCCCCTCAAGAAATCTATGCTTGCCAAGAGAAGGGAAAAAGATCTGTTAGAGGAGTTAGTGGCCACAGCTGTCTTCAGGAGCCTGATGCCTTTACAGACCCTAACAGGCATGGTCCCTGGCAAGAGGTTACTACATGCAGGTGCAGGATACAGGGCAGGATGTGTGCAGGTGGACCTCTGCGTGGAGTACTTAAAGCTTTTTTTTTTTTTTTCCCATTTTAATTTCTGTTTTAAGGAGTAGCCCCTGTATACTTGGGCCAATATAGCCAACAGGAAAGTGGCCTCAGCTATGATCTGCTTTGAAGGACAATATGTATGTTTTTAGTAACTGTATCTGATTTGAATTTAAACTTCCTTTTTTTTTTTCAAATCTAGCATAGTTATTGTTTTAATACCTTAGTTGCTAACAATAATTACAGAAAGTAATAATGTAAATGCCTTAAAAAATCTTGGTCATATTTCTGAATCGCTGTTTAAAGAACAAAATAGGTTTAAGTCAGTGCTGGACAAGTATGTAGTTAAATTCTATGTGTAATAAGCATGAAATGTGTGTAATAATTTTCTATGAATTAGGTAGTGTGCAGGCATCTATGAAGTCATTTATAAAATCATTTTACCCTATAAAATATCCATAGTTGTTAAAGTTCTGTTTACTGGAACCATAATCCAACTGAAGTCACTCCATTTTTGTTGACTCAAATGCTAAACTTGCAGGTCCTTTGCAAAAAGACTAATGTATTTGCAGATTTCAACTGTAAGTACTTTAATACACTTGTATCCTTTTATATTTCTTTGAAATTATTCCAATATACCTGGAAGATATCTGCATTTGTGAAAGACACAGCTGACTTGCAGTCTTCCTCCTTAACCTGCATGTATAAAATATATTCCTGTCTTAATGTCAGTATAAGACAGATGTTTCAGAATAATGGATCAGTTGTTTATTGGTATGCAAAGTATTAAGCAAAAATGCCTAGAACAGGAAACTGCACTCTCTTACTGTTCAAGTTCACAGAGGATAAAAAGTTTAAAAAGGCTCCCTTAAAATTTTCTCAGAAACGAGCTTTCTTTGCTCTCCCTTACCCACCTAGGAAGGTAAGTGTATTTAAGATATTGCTCATTAATATTACATTTTTGTGGTAAACATGCCAGAAATATGTGCTGGGCATTGTTTGTATTGTTTTTAAGCAGACCTGTATGTTGCTAAGTACAATAAATACGTCAGGTTCAGTAAAAGAGCATCTCTCCAGCATTAGCAGCCCAGCACAGGGCCCAGGCCCCTGCCTGCTGATTGCAGAACCCTGCCTGGTGCCTCCAGCCACAGAAAGCCCACAAATACAAATTGCAGGCACAGGAGATAGCTTGTAGCTTTCCAGAGAATTTACGGATTTTGTGCTTGTTTTGCTACACTTGAAACTACAACATGATGATTTGGCTTGTTGTGTAAAGATTGCTTTCTGGTAATACTTTTGTGCCTGGACCAGTGGTTTTTCTTTTGTTTTATTTTAAGGTTCTGTACCCTATACAGCATGTGGCCATATATCCAAAGCTGACACCACATTGGTCAAGAACTGCCACACTTACCTGAGCTTACCAAAATGTAACTGAAAGGTGTTGATGCACTGAGGAATGCCACAGATAGCTTTAGCTTTACTTTTATTTGTAGGCATTATTCATTTAATCCCACAGTACACCTATGAAGCAGCCCCAGCCTTCTAAAGGAATCATGTATGAAAGCATCTGTCTCATTTTCATGGCAAACAGTCATAAATAACAGGAAGTATTATTAAAATAGCACTATTTTTCTTACGTAGAAAATTCTTATGGTACTCATTTATGGTATGTATTCAGAAAGGCTTATCTAGCTTTATAATGCATTAATAGAAATAATCTGAAATGTCTGCAGTGTATTTAATGGCTCACAAACCTCTGCATTAGCAACATCATTTTCAGTGGGGGATGGTACCCATCTCTTTCATTCTCTGAGCAGAGCTAGGTTTTGTCCGTGTGATACAGCATGCAGTCTCTGTTAATTAGCATATTTTATTTTTCTTTGCTGATCAGTGGGAGCTATTGCACAGTGAAACAGATGGATTCTAATGCTTGCCTACTGGAAAAAAAAAAAAAAAAAAGATACTGCAGTGTAACCCAAGCAAAGTAAACTGCGGCACATTCTCATCCCTCCAGGGAGGGAAAATTGCATGCTGAAGCACACATCATCTCTGCTGCAAGAAAAGCTTTTGATGAAAATAAAGAATGACACTTCATAAACAATTTAAAACAATCAAAACCAGCAGTGCCAGACATGCTCTGCACTTGCATTTTCTATTGTCTTAAAAGCATGTTGCTTTCTCTTTGACAGCAATCCTGATAATTGTCTTTGTAGAATCTGACAGCTGATTTTAAAAACCTCGCAGTATGTTTTTTAGAAAATGTATATCTGAATCAGAATGTAATAAGTTGTTTTCATTTTCGAAGCAGCAATTATCTATAGCGTGCACGTCAGAGAATTACGTGCTGTATTGCTATTTGGAGTATTGCTTTATAAAAATGTCATGCTTGCAGATACCATAGCAACCACTGTCATGTGGTCTGGTTGCCAAACTATACAGTAGCTTTATGACCCTACTCTGCAGCAATACTTGCATTGATATCCGTATGTAATGTTTAGTAAAAACTGCATCTGTATCTACCGGATAAGGCAAACTGGACTGTGCCAGTGGTGATCATGTTCATAGTTTCAGGCAGGCAAAAATTTAAAATACTCACTCCAATTATAGGCATTGTGGATCCCTGTAACCTTGTCCAAACTTGATGGCCTTCATGGATGTCAAGTGTGACGTATAAAGGTTCATGCAGCATTGCTGCAAATACTAGTATATTTATTTATGTAGATGGAAAGCAGCTGCTCGTGCTCTAGCTGTATAAGGTCGGAAATTGGATGTGATTTATGTGGTGATGAATAGGTGGGCAGATAAATGCAGACTCCTGATAGCCTCTATCTAGAGCCACATATACATCCAAAAATTAAAAAAAAACAATTTGGGGAGTCGTACTGAATAGTACTGTGAACTCACCAGCTTTACTGCTCTTGCTTTCTCATTTATTTGGAAAGCATTTACTGGAAATTTCATGTATCTGCCATGTTGCAATCATATTTTAGAATTTTGTTACTTTTGTATGAAAACAAGAAGAACAGGGAAGTGAGAATGTTTGCATTGAAAGGATAGTAAGCAATGACAGATATGGAAAAAGCACAATAAAATGGTAACATTATTTTTCTATTTGTATTTTAGGATTAAAAACTTTCACAATTGAATTCTGCCTCATACAAGGAAAGCTTCAAACACAGGAGATTTGAAAAGGTACATAGAAGAACTGATGAAAGGAAAGGAAATTACAGTGAAGATATTACTGAAAGGTTATTAATATAAAATCTTTTGCAAAAGTTAATTTGAAGTTGATGCATTCAAAACCAAAAAGATTGTACCAAAGACCATGGCAGTGAGAAAAATCTGCAGCAGGGTACAACTAAAAATGGTTGTCTTGGCACAAGTGATTCTGTTTTGCTTCTCTGATCAGAAAGAAAACTTCATGCTAAAACCTTGTATCAAAAAATACTTTACTTAGTTATTGATATCCAAAATATATCTATGTGTATGTACCCTATTTATTCATGAATATTATTATATGAAATTCTGTAGTCATTATAGACTGTAAAAAGCTCCTCAATCCTCTTAAGAAGAAGAAAAGGGGGAAAGGCTCAACTTTTCCATATCACTTGGTACCCGTTTAGATTATCTTTCCCTGTTGCACTATTAATTCCTTTGTGTGACATGAAGGTTTCACATGACAATTCAGACTGAAGTGATGTGAATTAACTCCTTTTAAGAATGCATGATGAAGTAAAATGAAATAAAATATTTTTTTCCCCTCTGAAGGGAGGGAAGGGTTGAGTTTGCAGGCCTTCCTAGCCTTGTCAGTAAGATACTGTCCAAAAAACCACTCTCTTGTGCAGTTTCTTAGCTTTTAAAAATTTGTGGTCTGTTAAGTCAAAGGAACCAAATCTGAAAGGTTTCCTCAGTATTTCCCCATATAGACAATGTAAAAAAAACAAAGAACAACAACAACAACAAAAAAAAAAAATAACCCAAACCTAAAACATTCCTCAGTGCTACCTTTAGTCTATAAGCTCTGCCTCCATTTTTGCCATTGTTCTTATGGAAGTATATTTGTGGAAGTCTCAAGGAAGAACAGGTAAGTAGTGTTGGCAGCAGTAGCCTTATGTTTTTGATTATAGCTAAAAATAAAAACTGATTTCTCAGTATATCCACTTCAAACCTTGGATCCAGATTGAAAACTACTGAAAACAATGGGTCTTGTACAACAGCTTTCCACAGAATTTAAATCAAATCCATACTGATGTAACTGTTTTCTAGTTATGGATTTCCTAAAAGAGAAATATTTCCACTTCTAGCTCTGCAGTCTAAATACAATTGCTCTTAGTTATTTCACCTTATGGTAAAAAGATTGTTTCCTTATTGCCTTGCCTAAAGAGTACAAGATATGCCTTCAAAAGTACAATGTGGAGGAAGGATGTTAATTTCTCTCAGGAAGGCATTGTCAAATGAAGATTGGCAGCACAGGACATTACTGCTCATTTTTGATGTAGAACATATAATAGAGGTTACAGCTTTAGCATTATTATTTCACTACAAATTAGTACGATGTATGATCTCAAGGTAAATCGTGCAGGGAAAAGACTTTAAAAAATGAATGTAAGAGGATCTCATGAGGCATGTATCCAAGAGCCACGAGTCTGAAATGTTATTTATATATAGAAGTGTAACGATATTAATAGTGATACTGTATTGTATGATTCCTGGGGTTCAAGTCACTGCAAGGAAGCCATGCACGCAGAGGAATGGACAGAAAGGATTTCATAGTCCAGCAATGAAGATAAATACCTCTCTAATTACAAAAAGTTAATCTAAAAAATGTTTTTGTGTCATTTTTTTCTGTACATAATGTTAAACATAAGTTAGCAGAATGCATTTGTTTAATGTTATCTGCTTAATGTTTATATAATGTCAATATATTACTTTTTCTCTTCATAGTTGGAATTGTTATAAGACAACGATTGGCATATTGGAAAAGCCAGCTATTGGAAATGGCATAATTTTAGCACAATAGGACAAGCATTAATAATATTTAGTGGATCTTTCTGTTTGAGAAGAATATAAATAAGCCCTTTTAACTGCTAGCAAGGCCATTGGCAATTGGTCAAGAATAAATTAGCCTACACCTGGACTACCATGGTTAGATTGCCATGTCATTGGCATGGTAACCCTGATTAATTAACAATAATACTATGTCTATTCTGTAAGTAATAGAAATTTAAAAACAAATTCCATTGACAACTGCCAAATATTGGGAAAATGTATTGATTTTAGCTTACCACGTTGCTGTAAAACAAAGAAGCAATCCCACTTTAAAGCTTTTCTAGTATTAAGATTTCCTGTTCTTCTATACAAAATGTGGATTTCTGCAAGATTATAAATCATTATAGTTTTGCTTCATAAAATGCAGCACCTCTAATAGCTCAATTTCTTGATTTATTGTCAGTTCCCCGACAATCTGAGACAAGAAATAAAAGCAATTACATGAGACCTATCTTTTCAGAACTGCCTCTTACTAAACTAAATAGTTAAAATGTAGAGAAGCTGTAGTGAGCATTTTTCTGGTATCTACAATTGTCACTGTTATTCTTTCAACAACCAATGGCTGGAACTCTTTCAAAAGTAAGATTTCTTAGATCATCGAATCATAGAATGTTCTAGGCTGGAAGGGACCTCTAGAGATCATCTAGTCCAACCTCCCTACACAAGTAGGGACATCTATACCTAGGTCAGGTTACTCAGAGCCTCATCGAGCCTGACGTTGAATGATTCCAGAGATGGGACCTCCACCACCTCTCTGGGCAGCTCATTCCAGTGCTCTATCACCCTCATGTTAAAGAACTTTTTTCTAATATCCAACCTAAATCTATCCTTTCCTAGCTTAAAACCATTACTACTTGTCCTATCACTACAAACCGTTGTGAACAGACCTTCCTCTGCCTTCCTGTAGGCCCCCTTCAGGTACTGGAAGGTCACTATAAGGTCCCCCCGTAGCCTCCTCTTCTCCAGGCTGAACAGCCCCAACTCTCTCAGCCTGTCTTCATATGAGAGATGCTCCATTCCCCTGATCATTTTGGTGGCTCTCCTCTGGACACGCTCCAATATGTCCACATCTTTCTTGTGCTGGGGGCTCCAGAACTGGATGCAATACTCCAGGTAAGGGATTTCATTCTTTTTTATCAATGGCTCTTTTCAAAATCTTTACCAGTAATGTTTCAGTGAATAGAATTATGTGACACATGCTCAAAAGAGGCATTTATTGCTTTTAGGTATTATTCTAACTTTGCTAATACTTGTTTTGATAATGTTTATTTAATATTAAAGTATGTCAGCTTGCATGGATGGTTGATTTTGACGCTGTGCTGTCCGTGATGTTCAAGACTAAAGCAGTTTGCGTGTTGTCATCCCATTCATTGGATACCAGATTATGCATACAGCCTGGTTCTACTCTCATGCCTAGTTTCCTGACTTTTAAGTTTTGTTGTCAACAGTGATTTCGTATGTATTGGGAATGTCTGAATGTTTAAAAAATAATCTCATGAAGCCTGGTAAGTCAGGTCTAAGGTTTGATTAGTTAGGGAGCTCAAAAATAGCAATTGAGATATTTTTGAGGACCTGTGCATTCAAAACAAATCTAGAGAAAGAATATATAAGAACTTATTTTTTTGCTAAATAAGAAAAAAGTAAAATCTGGAAAAATGTTAAAATACAATTTGTTGACTTCTTATTTGTTTCCCTTATCTCAGAGTAGTATAATTTTTCAGAGAAGGACCACCTGATTAAAGCCTGGGAGAAATGGAGATGCTTGAACACAAATTAATATTAAAACTTCTCATGAGGCTCAGGTCTACTCATATAACAAAGTTTCAAAGTTAAGAATTCAGAAATTCATACTTGTTTTTATGGAAGTGTTTTATTTATAAAGGCACAGGCAGCAGATGTGCATAGGTGATGTAAGGTTCAAAAGACTAATAAAGGAAATATTTTTAAGTATTTTAACACTCAAAAACAAAACCCAAAAGCAGTTATCAAGGTCTTGTGTAAGAACTTAATCTGAAGTGTGTCATTCTCAGTATGAATTTTCTCATAGACTTCTGCTCTGCTTCTGTTTGTATAGATGAGATGCATTTGAAGTGCATGTTCCTTTGGTTGAAAAAGGAATTCAAACAAGGTCTTTCTGTTCAAATGCTCAGTGAGTAGTCTGGTTTTGGAGAAAGTGGTAGTTGGTATGCCATAGTGTGCTGCCTCTCAAATCCTATTTCAAATGCCCAAATTCTTTTTCAGTCCCCAAGTTTTGGTTTTAGGTATCAAGTCCAGTGAAAAGATGTATTAGAAGGCCAACTGTAATTGAACCAAACAATGGATAAATTAATTGATATAAATTCTCTAACTTTCTCGATTTTGATTCTATTCCTCTCCATAGATAAAGAATTACTGAGTTTTTGAGATGGATGTCTAACAGTTGAAAATAATTTTAACAGTTTCAAAATTCATGTAGCACCCATTTGATAGAAAGGGGTCAATACATTTACCTTTAATGCCACATCTAAAAGCCTGCACCAGTTCCTCTAGACATATGCTCTTTTCCCTTCTGACTTTAGGGCAGCTCTAGTAGAGTATAACATAGTCTCCATCTCTTCTCTTTCTCTTTTCTGCTTTATTCCTAGTCTGGAAGAGAGAAGAGTTGCCTTTCAAGCAGGAACACCAGAAATTAATTTATTGCAGCAGGTGATTCAAACAGGTAAGTTGAAGAGCGATTGGATGAGCTGTAGCAGTTATTTCACATATGACAGCACCAGCAAATGGTGGTAGGTAAGCTCATTACCAAATAGACTTCAGCAGCAATTAGAATAAATGCTAAAGAGTAAAGAAGGAAGACACTGGTATTTAGAAAAATAAATTAGAGACAAGTTGAAGACTTTTAGGTTTTATAGGTAATTGTATTCCACAAAAAAGCTATAGATTTGCATATATATTCTTCAAAAAGTAAATGCACATTACTCAGCCCTCCCTCATGGGGATAGAGGACACTCTAGAAGCAGTTTAAGAAAACTTTAAAACATGAGAAAAATACTACCTTGAAATGTCCTGTTTAACTAAGCAGGAGCAGATAATACTTCACACCTAGAGACTCATAACAAATTTGCTTTCTGCTTGTATTTATTTTATATATATAGATGTGTGTATATATATATATATGTATATAAATTGGTTCAATTCTTCTAAAACATGTCCCATTTGATGAAAGTGATAGGGGCTTTTGGAAAGTATCTGGTTTATTCATAAGCTTGTGAGAGTGTCTTTAAGTTTGATGGCATATTCCTAACAGTTTCAAGAGTATAGCTAAACGTCAGGGAAATTTCAGCTATGAACATCTCTAACACTTTAAAAGTTTTTTTATGGTGCCTAATGACTTTTCTAAAATCTTGCGAATCTATACAGCACTAAGTATATTAAAAATAAACTACAGAGTAGAATCTGGCAGAGCCTCATCTAAATTTCTAGTCTTCCTGAGCACAGCTAAGACACTGGTGTGGACAACCTTCCTTGGAGATGACCTGCTGCTGGCTGGTGGTGAGTAAACTTGAGGCACCTTTAATGCTGAAAAGCTACCAAATGCATTACCAAGCTAATCTAAGGCTTAGCTGATTCCCTGGATGAGAAACCAGCCAATCTATTGCTTTCTGATTCTTCCCAGCCTGTTCATTGCAGATGCACTGGGTAAGTCATGGTAGTTACTGAGCAGGTAGAAAATTCTGTTTTTCAGCATACCACGAACAAGAGCACAGCATCTTAATCCTTCAGTATGTCTGTTTGTGCAAGCCCAAGGGTTAAGAAGTCATTTCCCAACCTTACCACTGTGGTGAAAGCTTTGAGTGCCAAACTTTCAAACTCCATCATGGATGAGGCAGGGTTTCTCACAGTTTTCTGCTCTTTACTGTTTACCAGGGTGTAAGGTGAGGGAAATATGGGAAGAGATGGAAAGGAAGAAGAGAACCAACCCAGTTCAGAAAGGTCACAGGTAGGTGGACAGAGTAGGGATAAACACAACGGAAAGTAACAAAATGAAGCTGGGCAGTAACTTTTGTCCCAGGCTGTAAAAGACTCAGCTGAACTGGTTTACGACTAGTATTATAGGCAACCTACACTTTCATTTAGCATTAAGAAAAATGATTGAATGAAATAATGAGTTCACTGAAAATATGAAAGTTTTTCAACTTGATGCCAGTGAGGAGATTCTTTAGGGTAAGGGGTATTGAGCACTTACACAGCTTTCTTTGTCTTTATAAAACATACACGCTTAAGATTTTCTGGCTGTGTTGGCCAGTTCACGTATGAAGGGATTACTGCAAAATTGTCTACAACAATCTAGATCTATTACTGTCAATTACACTAACATGTCATGATTAATTCATACTATCACAGAGAGTGCAGTGTATTTCAGTTGGCATTCCATATCACTACCCTTTCCTAATCTTAGTTGTTCCTAGCTAGAAGAGGAGTTAAGTCACCTCATAGATCTTATCACTCCTGTCCCCTAATACTTTTAGAAATTCCAGAATTGTTCTGGCCTTTCAAAGCACATTAAAAACATGGGGACATTTAGATTCCAATATAAGTAAAGAATATTATAAGTGGCTGAAATTGTGTATCTACTAGGATCTACTATTACTTCTGTTTCTACTAGGATACACTGCCAATTTAGCAGTTCCTTCACAATGCAGTTGTGAAAGGCATTTGGAGAAAACCTTGTCAAAGTTTCTGAAAATAATTTGTAATAGGGCTGTTAGGTACCTTTAATGTTTAGGGTTTATATAAGAGACATTAACACAGCTGCTAGACAGTGAATGGAACACAGAGAGGTTAGGGTCAAATCTTACCAAATAAGTGAATTTTCCTGAAGTTGAGTGATTTAGGAAGAAAATGTCATTCTTTGCATATTACCAATGCAAAAATATTATCTTATTTTGTAGACTTACATTTTCCTTTATTCCAGTTTCCTTCCTTGAAATGTAATGGATTCATCTTGAATCTCCTGTGTGAAGATAGTGAGTAATACTGACAGCCATAACTTTTATAAAGCTGGTTGTCATACTATTATAATTTCATCTAAGTGTGTGTATTTTATATATCTTTGGCTTTCTCTTTTCCTACTTAAATTTCTTGAGAACTCTGGTGAATAAGATCTGGTGCCAGTGACTCACTGTGATTTTTTTATCAGCAGCACTTCTGACAGCTGACATCTCTGAAAGTGTCTCATCCTTACTAATTGTCAAGTAGAAGGTCTAAATTAGGCCATAGTTTCACAAACATATTTAACTGCCATAAGCTGGCAACATAAGTGAAAGGAGAAGCCCTGCCCTTCCTTTGCCACTAGGTTAGCACAACCATTTGTGTCACCCTACAACAGACTAGATTGGAGAACTAAAAACTCTGTGAGAACAAAAAAAGTTTATCTTTAACCTACATAATTTTCCTGTTCAATTCACTATATAACCATACAAATGCTTGTGCTAGGAAGAACGGAAGTAACAGTAGCAAGCAAGCAAGCAAGTACCCTTTTGTACTGATTTTGTATTTGTCAAACTATGGCTTTGGATATTTCTTGGTGGTCCCTCAAGCTAAAGCCTTGATTTTTCCTTCCCACCTACAAGAGGAATAAAATTACAAAGTAAACAAGAAAGCATCTATATTATGAGAATTAAAGATCAAAATTCAGACCCGATGGTATCCTATATTAAGATGGCAATGTAGGTCAAACCCAAATCTGTATATGTTCAGTTTACAATAGCCTATACAGTTGACATAGTCTGTTTTTAATAGCAAGAAATTTGTTAAATAAAATTGGTAGCTTTTCACATTTGTAATATGGATGAAAATTCCATTGAACATCTCTTTGTATATTAAATTTATTGTGGCAAAATATAATTGTTTCATATCAACAAAGATAACATTCATCAAAATCCTCAAAATGCTGTTTGGTTTGCAGTTGGTATATTTTTAATTTATTTTGAGCACTTCTGTTTAAAATGGTACCCAATTACCAGTTAAATCCGGTAGGAGAAACTCAACGGGATGAGAAGGTGCTGCCTCTTAAAGCAGTGGGTGGCTGCTCATCAGCAGGAATTTGCAAAGATGTGAAGCAGCCATGACATGTAAAGGTGCTTTGGAAGGGGGACAGTGAGATGTCAGTAGGATGGGTGGGTTAAGGCAGAGACCTGGTGAGATAGGAGGAGAATCATTGTGGCTCAGCTACAAAATATCTGGAAGCAACTACCATAAATAACTGATGTAGCAATTTTGGTATGTGGTAGTTGTATAAAATCTGGAGTCAGGGATAAGATGTGATCCATTCAGCAAATTTACTTCAAGTTGACTTTCATTTTGTATTTATTCCATGAAGAGCTGTGAATTTTCAGACTTAAAGAAAACCCCAAGGTGTTAGGTTGGGTTTTTTTCTGGATTTTGAGCATGCATAAGAAATGATCAGTGAAGAATACATAGAATCTAGGGATTAATATGCTTTCCTCTTCAGGATTTGCATAACTTGGAAGCGCACCATGCATAACTGTCTTTGCCACAGCAGTGTTTTCCAGGGATCAGAAGAGATCATTTTTCTAAGGAGTTTTTATTCGATTAAAGATAAGTCTGTGAATTCCAGATATCTTCTTATAAAGTAAAATGTCTCCATGACTTTTTTTTTACCTTTATTACCATGCAGGTAGCATTCCTTTTTTTAACACTAGTTGTTCTTCTTGTACTTAGAGTCAAAATTAGGGATTTGTATTTTTTTAATCACTACTTAATTTCTGACGGGACAGATAATAATATTAAGACATAATGTCTGTGAGGTGTTTTTAGCACCCTGCCACCCCACCTCTACTGGCTTTTTATCAATTTATCACAGCTGCCTCAACCTACTAACCTGAGTCAGGCCATCAGGAAGCAGATTCTACCTAAACTGCATGCAAGTATTCCCAGATGGTGATTTTTTTTTTAAGTCAACCTGATAGGGTTATCTCACATTTGTAAGCAAATATGAGAAATTCTCCCTCCCTCAAAATCCTTATCACCTCTTAAACTAATAAGAGAATAAAAATATATTTTCGTAGCTCTAAAGGATTTAATCCAAGCAGTACTCCCCTATGAATTAATAGTCCTCCTCCCTCATCTTCAGGCTTTTTGCCAAGATTCCTGAGTGTGGCAAAAAAACTAGCCTAAAGACATTAAAATTAGATCTTACCTGTCTCTCCACAAGTGCTAATAAAATGCAAAACTAACCCCACTTGGATACCAGGCTCAGTAAATGTATAAAGATCTGAGGGGCTAAAATGGAGTGAGACTGGATGAACTCTGCAGCATGCTTGCTGAGCAGAGGGTTCCATTTCTGAAGCAGGCAGCCAGTGTGCTCTGCAGCAGTTGGCAGGGGTTGTTAGGGCACAGCGTTTTGTGGTTTGTGCTCTCAGAAATCCACTGATTTTGCTGATGCCTTTTAAGAGAATACTGAGAAATTCAATAAACTCCTGGTTCCTTAGAGGCTTATGAGCATAAACAAACACTGTGAAGTCCATGAGTATAAACTGGTTAAAATGACATCTTCTTCACTGTACAGATTCAGGAAAGTGTCTATGCTATTGTAACAAATATTTAAAAAACTGCTAGAATTATTGGCTACACAGTTAGTAACAGAGACTGGTAGTGACTCTTCAGGTTTTGTGGGTTTTGTTCCGAATGTGGAATGTAAACTGACTGAATAATGAACTTCAATTTTTAAAAAGAAAAAAAAAAAGAAGCTAATATTCACTGTCACAATATTTTTGGGGGTAAAGAGGAGCACAACAAAAGCAGAGTAGTGCCTGTGAATTTATTATTTCAAGGTGAATAGTAGACGTGCCTATGAGTTACATTTTGATGATTTTTTTCAGGGCACAATTAGAGGACAGATAACATGTACCATTAAATGAAGTGCTAGTGCATGGTAAGTTGAGCCAAGAATGAAAAGAATAAAGAAGCTGCATAATTTAAAAAAAAATAATTCTTTTAATAAAAAATAATAATAATAAAAAAGAATAAAAAACCTGCAGGCTGTTGGGTGGTGGTGTGGGTGAAGTCATTCACTACTGTAGTTCCTACATTATTATTAAGCAAAATGTGAAGTTATCAGGATGTAAACAAAACAGACAGATGCTACTTTGAGCCTTATTTTATTGATAATTAAAAAACAGTATAGCAAATCAACTGTAGAGGAGTTCATTTCTACCTGCCATATAGGGAGGGAGGCATGCAGGGTTTGGAGCACCTGAGTCAAAGACTTCGGTGTTATCAAAACCCGCTTGTTCTCTAGAAGTGACAGCTATGAGGTGTGGGTGGGGGCGGGGTGCAGCAAGCAGTGCAACATCTTTTCCTAACAGCCAGTGTCTAGACAAGCCAAGTCGCTTCAACGTTTGGTGACATAGTTAGACCTAAATGCGTTGGTGCCATTCTGTGCCTGAATGCATTGCGCTCAAAGTACACCGACATGTGGGAGGTCTGCAGGAGTTCGTTTCCGTCAGATTGATGTTATTTACCCTGCCTCGACACCAGCCCTGTCCTAGGCTCAATGCAAAAACAGATGGATACCTTTACAGAACGCTACCCTACCCCTCCCACTTTTTCCATTATTTGGTTAACGAGAAAGTGTTTTTATTTTGGTGGCTGTAGTAGAGTCAAGCCTGATTTGCTGCTGCTTTACTAATTGCAAAGCAACTGATGTGAAGGTGAACCTGTTGTTCTGTAGAATGATGTATACACAGGGAAATAATTTTAGGTGAAATCTTTGGGGTTTTCTTTTTTCTTTTATTCTTTTTTTCTTTTTTTTTTTTTTTTTAATTCTGCACAGCATGAAGGAGTTCCTCCTGTCTTCTGACTCTGTCATCCAGAGAATTACTGGTAAGTACAACACTCGAATGAAGTATTCTTCTACTTTGTTCAGGTTTTCTTTAAAAAGCTTTTCATACTGGTATTTTAAAATGGAAATTAAAAGAGGATGATTAAATATTACCTGAGAATTTTACCTACCACCGGTTATACTACGCCTACATTAGTCAGCATTTCAGAAAATGACAAGACCTGCTAAGTAAAATAAAAACTGTAAGGCTAAAATAGAAACAAGTTACATTTCACTCAGTTCTTATAGCACATAAACAGACAATCTGGCAAAAAGTGGTTCCTCTAATCCTACTTGCAATATTTTTTTGTTGTACCTAAAGAACTTTTGATTACCTGGAGGAGGGTTGTTCCAACTAAAATAGAGGATGCTCCTTCATTCTGGTGATTGACAATGGGATACAACCCCCACTTCTAGCTTTTAGAATGTGAAGCCAGCAGTCTAAACCTCTCTAAGATTTTAGTGATTGTAAGCAGTTACCAGTTAATGGTCATTCAGCAGCCTGTGTGAAATGCATTAGTCATTTGTAGGGCAGTGTACACAAGCCTGCATTGCTGCCTGACTGTTCTCTATATAAACAGATAGGAGAATTCTCCAGAGATGTCCATCTGGCACATCTCACAAGCTTTGCATTTACTTACTATTCATTATTAATTGTTAAGTGCTTGCAGCATACTTGCTATTGTAAAAAGTACAAAGATGCAGACCCTGCCTGGAGGATATTACTTTAGAAGATAAGCAGAACCCACTCATCCTTTTCCTGTACAACAAATACAGATTTCTTTGTGTTCTGTTCAAATTCTCTGAAACTCAGATAATATGGGCTTCAAGACAGGTTACATAACATTTCTTTACTGACTTTCATACTACCCAGTTCAGAGTGAAAGAACTGTCAGTGCGTGCTTGGCTATATGCAGTGTGACACATTTCACTGTTCTGAACAATTGGTCCCAACTACTCTTATTTCTTATTTGAGGTTTCAAACCATTTTTGAAAGCTATCAAATTTCACGTTAATCTCCTCAGGTGGAGAATCTCTGGATTGGAAGAAAAGCCAGATTTGATGCATACTGAATAGCAAGAGAGGCGTAATATTACTTGGAAAGGCCTCTAAGTAGTTTGTGTTCCCTTCTCCATAAGGCAGAAGGTGTTATGATTTTGCTGATGGAGAAAAGGGGAATTAATAGGTTAAGCAATGGTGGCATTCTCGTGAAGAAAGAAAATATATATCCTACCCAGCATATTATAAATAGAATGTGAACGATTTTATTTCTATGTGTTTTCCTCTCAGGTAAGAATAGTACATGACACATTTGAATTTTGTATGTCATCAGTTATACTTCTCCATCCCACTCATTCCAGAATCCCAGGCACAGCCACCAATTCTTGTAAGGCTTCAAAACTAGTAACAAAGTGCTAAATGTTAAGATGTGGGTGTATGAGGGGGAATTTAACTAAAACGAAAGGATAAAATGGAAAGAAAAAACAAGTGCGAGGAAGTAGATTATAACGAGAAAAAAAAAAGGTGGGGGTGGATTTGAAGGGGTAAGTCTCAGAGCTCCTAACTGGAGGGCAGTTGAGGTACCAGAACAGATGAGCCAGAGGGCCTGGCTTGGCTGCCTGCAGGGCCCACTGAAGTTAACCTGGTGAGCCACTGTCTGGAGTTTGTCAGGACTAGGGAGTGCTGGCTGCAAAAAAAAAGGGTTGCTGTCTTCTAAGTGGAGTGGTAGTTGTTTGGAGCTGCTCAGCTTCATCCTGTTCAGTATATAGGAACTTAGAGTACCTTGACATAATAAGTTTTAGCCAAACAGATACTTTATGTATACTGTTCTAAATCTTTTCCCTGTTGGTACCTTATTCCTTCTGTTGGATCAGAGCTGCCTAGTCACCATCCGCTCATCAAAGGCCCAAATGGAGGACCTACAGATGCTAGTCTCAGCTGGAACGGGGTAAGCACAATTCAGAAAAATTAAGACACGGCCACTCAGCTCGCTACAATTTAACTTTTCAGTTCAGGCTACCAAATACATTGACATGTATCCACGTGCCATTGGCATTACAACACTTTCTGTAATATTCAGACCCTTTTACAGAGAGGTATTTGAGTCTATGTATCAATAATGTATTCTAAATAATCTAAAAGCACCACAAATATCAACACATGCTTTGCAGCAAGTGTGGCGCAAAGGGATCTTGACAAATTCATGCTTGTTTTAAGGAGTAGGGCAGGAGAAATACCAAGCTGATCCAACTGTAGCTTCTTTAAAAATGTGGCTAATGGGAGGTGATCAACTGATGAAAAAAATGATTGAACTCTGAAAGTGCGTTAGAATAGGCCACAGAAGCAAATAAGAGGTCTAGGAGCAATATTTCAGCTACTTATCAGCAAATGTAAGCAAAACTAGGTTAGATACTGAATATTAAAGACAACTTCAATGTGATGACAGAAACATAGATAATTGAAAGTGTTCTCCATGTTCGAAGCTCTTGACTGTGTAATCAAGTTTAAAATTAAGTGTTCTGGATACCATTTGAGCCCCATAAATGGAAAGTGAGGGGAACAAATCTTACTTTAGTTGTCATCATTTAGACACAGCACTGAAAGGCAATCAATATCTATGGAGTGCTGGGGAAAAAAAAAAGAGGTCTGAATTCTTTAAAAGTTGGCAATTTGTAAAATCAGGACTGGGCTTTATTCCAAAACATAAATATGTTTTTTTAAGTTCCACTATTATTTATACATCAAAATGATTAGAGAAAACAACTTTGGGCATGACTGGGTCCATCCACCCAATTACTTCATATTTGCTGACTGAGATTTTGACTAGCAATAGGCTAAGCTCTTCTGAAACTTCCTTTGCTTTGATTTTCAAATTACTGGAATATATAATGATTCAATCTTCTTGAAATAGAAATATAGATACCAGGCACATTTGAAAGATCAAGAGCTTATTACTGTAAATAACACAGCATGCATATATGCTTTCGTCTAGAGACTCTCCTATACAGAAGCACACACATGCCTTTATTACACCTGCACAAAATTTCTGTGTTTCTGATCAGTTCCTATTTCTCATGACCAAAAGAGTTCCCATTCCCAGCATATCTCTTATACTGTGTTATCTGGATATGTCTTAAACAGGTTTTGTCTCCAAGTCATCTGGGTACAGGCAAGAAAACGCCAAGAGGTAAGGTCATAGAAATACTTCCTCAGTTCTTATGTTCTTATATTACAGAATCTCTAGGGAAATAAGGCTTTGTAATTGTAAACTGTAACATGTAAGCATAGATCAATAGAGAAGTACCTATCCAGTTGTGAGTACCTGTTACATTAAAAAAAAAAAAAAAAGAAGAATGCTTATTATTTGATAAAACCTTGTAAAAAAAGGAATAATTTGCTCAATTTGAAATGTCTGCTCCCAAACATAGTAGATGCTCATCTGTACTGGTTAAAAGAATTGTTAGTATAACTGAGTAAGCGTATTTCATTCACTTTCATTACTGAAAATCATTATGTTTTTTTATGCCAAATTGTAGACAGAAATCATAATATAAAAACTGTCCTTGTAATGGCTTCAGACTTCCACCTGCAAATGCAATCCAAAAAGCTAAGTGCTACAGTAACAGCAGACACTTCACACAGGTGCACACTAAGAAGACCTCAAGAAGTGGTTAATGTTCAATAGCAAAACCTTCAAAACACAGGTAAAAACTGAGCCACACTCATACAGAAAAAGTCATACATAGTTTTACACAATGGTATCTTGTAAGAATAAACTCAGCAATTTTAATTTACCAAACCCAATACAAATCTAAATGTTAAAACTTTCTGCTATATTATATACTACATTTTATTCAACTTTTTATGCTCTTTTAAAAAAGAAAAAACTGATTTAGTTGGGGAATATAATTTCCCCCCACTGGTAGGTGTGTCAATAGCCCAGATAATGTTTTAGACTAAAGGTTTTATTATCTTTCTTAAGATCATTATTTTGTTTTCTTTCACAAATTTCATCATTTGTTCTGCACTTTGCTTGCAGGATTTCAGTTGAAAATTATCTAAACCATCTTTGGTAATTATTTTTCTAGTTATTATTACAAGCTTAAGATCCTTTGGGAGACTGTCACTTTATAGATATATAATTATTTCAACTCCCTCCTGTTTCTATTCAATAAAAAATTAAGATCAATAGCTCTTGGCACACAATAGCTATGCAGAGCTCCTTGTCTCTGCAGGCAAGAAATCCCAACCTATATAAACAAAGAATTCTTAGCACCACAAAAACCTGCATTAAGTTGTCTATTATTCACCATTCATACAGGAAGTGTGTGAATGCTCTTTCTCTAATAACATATTTATATCAGATAGACTGCAAAGATACTTGGGAATAGGTGGAAGATATTTCTGGGAGCATGCTGAAGGAATCTTGGAAATGTTCCATGGGCTTACTGTATTCTAGTGACTATTCTTAGCCAAAGAAACTGGTGATTGTAAGACTTCAGGCTCCTGATGAATGTCAGTTATGCAAAGCAAGGCAGATAGGTGTTTGAACCAAGGTAAACATTACTGAGGCATTCTAAATTGTTAAAGGAACTGTGCTTTGTAGTGTGATGCCATCTAGGAAAGAAGACCACCTTTTATATTGCTCTGAGTGGTTTTACAACATGTTTTGGGGCATTTTTGTGGCACCACCTGGTTGTATGTTTTTTGTGAAAACAAAAACTTGCTTCTCTTTTGCAGCTCTTGAGATTTAACAAAAAAATGCTTCAATTATAATTCAGTTGCACTGACAAATTTCATCATCTACTGCTTGTGGTGGCAATGTCCAAATGCGTCCAGAACACCTTTGCATATTTTTCCCAAGATTAGACAGATAAGGAAAGATATCCTGTTCAAAAGCATTTTAAAAATTTAAACATTAACAAAATAGCAACTCAAATACTGAGAGAGTAGAGAATCATTTAACTCCAAATTATCAAATAATGTCTTAGCCATGTTATGACTTGCACAGGCCTGCTGCTGCTGCTCCTTCTTTCCCATTTCAAATCTCAGTTAAAATATTGCTAGAAGTATATAACATACTTTCCTACTATTGTCACCTTAAGAACCCATGACATTTGACTTAAGGCAGTGTCCAGAAGAGAGCCATGAAAATGATCAGAGGGCTGGAACACCTCTCCTATGAAGACAGGCTGAGAGTTGGGGTTGTTCAGCCTGGAGAAGAGAAGGCTCTGGGGGGACCTTATAGTGACCTTCCAATACCTGAAAGCAGCCTGTAAGAAGGCAGGGGGAGATCTGTTCTCAAGGGTTTGTAGCAGCAGGTCAAGGGGTAATGGTTTTAAGCTAGAAAAGGGTAGATTTAGGTAGGAGATAAGGAAAAAGTTCTTTAATATGACGGTCATTGATCACTGGAACAGGTTGCCCAGAGAGGTGGTGGAGGCCCCATTCCTGGAGACATTCAAGATCAGGCTTTATGAGGCTCTGAGCAACCTGACCTAGGTAGACATATCCCTGCTTATTGTATGGGGGTTGGTCTAGATGACCTTTAGAGGTCCCTTCCAACCCAACACATTCTATTATACCATTCCTAATGTGGTAGCATGCAGTGACCCCAGGCAGTGATGTGACCCCCAAAAGTTTGTTTTTGTAAAGATATGTGCTCAAATTATATTAAAAATTGTTTAAGCACCTCAAAGTATTTTATGAGAGTTTTAAGTATGGTCCAAAGGTAGACATGTGAATGTCCACTCAGTATTTGTAGCACTAACAGTAGCCCTTCTGACTGCTAAGGGTAGATTGCATTTTACCAGATTAGCATGAAAAGGAGAGAAATAATACACAATTTTATCTTTGGTATTCTGAATTCTGTCTGTTAACATATTAGGCATGAACTCAATTTTATGACTGTATATCAGAAGTTGAAATAAATGAGATGAATCAGTGAAGGCTTGATGAACAGTAGTAATATTCCTTACTGTTAGCAGAACTAGCAGCAAGCCTCAGCAAATGTGACACTCAGAACACTGGAGGACTGCCAATCTTACTCCAAATTTATGAACGCTAGAAATGACATTTTGAAGAACTATTGATTATTTACATGGATGTCAATTCCAAGTAAAATACTGAAGCTTTTTGGACTCGAGAAACAAAAAAAATTAGAGGCTAAAGTAGTAATTATGGTAATCAGCAGAAAGATAAATCTCATCAAATTATTCATCTTTTTGGCAAGATCATAGTTCTATTTATAAAAGGTAAATGTAGAAGCATAAGTTTTTAAGGCACTAAATATCATGCATTCATTAAACACTTTATTTGGAAGTAATAGAGAATATATTAGGTGGGGTACAACCTCAGCTGGTAGATTTTAAAACATTACTAATGGGGAGATGTAACTGAGTGGTATTTCTACAAAGGACCCTCTATGAATAAGTTCCTTATTTGGTGTAATTAGAATTTTTGTCAGTTAGCAAAAAATACTGTGAGTTTTTGATAGTAAAGTTAGCAAATGACATGAAAAAAGAACAAGGTTAACAAAGTTGCTATTTCAGGTTCACTTGGGTAGTCTGGTTTAAAACTTCGAGTTGAAAATGCTGCATCCATATTTAGTCAAATGCAACGTACAACAACTGGGACTTCAGAACATGCAATAAGAAAGTTCATTTCAAATGAAATGAGAATGGAAGATTTAAAAGCCGAAACCACCTCAAAGTGAGTGGTCTGGGAAAGAAGGCTGATGTGATCCTGTGATGACTGGAATGCGGAGCAGCAGTAGAAGCAAGGACGTAAGCGTGGTATGAGGTGGGACATGTGTCGCGGTCGGAGTGCAGACGTCCAAACCACCTCCTAAAGGGAGAGGGATTGAGGGCAAAGTGGCATATCTCGCTGTTTTAATAAGGCAGAAGTTCTTAATATGTGGGTCAGTTCAGCACATCATGTTGCGCTGATGAGGTTTCTTTAAGATGTTCTGCCTTTTGTTCAAGACAGATTTTGAAGTTCTACTAGCAGATTGTGGGAGAGCCACAACAGTGTTCTGAGGGACTAGCAATGAACTGGCTTAAAGAGCTCAGTTGATGAACTTGCAGAAGGGCAATTAAGAAGCACACATTACTGCTGGAGAAGATACTATACTGGGACTTCCCAGCACGTCTGACAATACGTCTGAATAATACTACATAACAATGAGCAGTTGACAGTAAATGAGTTCACTTTGTAAAATGGAGCTTATTGTAAATAAGTGTTGGAATAGCTAATACAAAGGGCAGTGGAATAGAGCTGGTCTGGGCCTTTGATTCAGTTTCAGAGCAAATCAAATTTAAACTGTTCACTTCCATCTTGAAATTTGTTAATTAGCAATTCCTCTTTTCCGTTCATCTTAAAAGAGTATTTTCCTCTAATAGGAACAGTTCTACTTTAAGATTATAATAATGAAATTATGTCCTTTAGAGGTCATAAAACAACTTCTCCCTGATGCATAAATTAGTCAGCTGTATTCTATTTATTCTTTTTTTTTTTCTTTGAATTGCTTTGAGGCAGTATAAATTAGCCATTGGGGGTTAGGTAGTTTCTGGAATATACCTGTAGTCTGAAGTTCTAGTGGGAATGAGCCAGCTGTATCTTCCTCATGAATTCAGCTATAAAGTGGTTGTCAAGCTTGGGGCTATAGTCCAGATCAGCAGAGGAAAGTTTTCAAGGGCTTTTCCCTTGCTCACTTCCACGATGCAGGACATCTTCATACATTTCACCTAGCAATCACTTGCCTGTAGAGACACTTTCAGCATTTATTTCTCTTCTTTCTCTGTCCTTTGTCACCCAATTATTTAATACACTCTTGATTTCAGTCAAAATAAATAAATCATGATTTCACTAGAGGAGTAACTGAGCTAAATCTAGTGGAATAAAACTCAGACTAAGCATTCTAGCTTGTGAGTTCCAAAGTTCTACAAAACAATATTGCTTACTTTTCCCAATGTTTTTGGCTTGGAATCACTTCCCTATCTGAAAGTGGCTGCAACTGAGTAAAGTCATCAGGGACTGGAATTCATTTCTATATTGCTATTGAAAATTCTTAAGATTAGCTCTCTGCCATGGCAGATTGTAACATGCTGTTCCGATTCTAGACTGGCATTACTCTAGTGGACTCAGAGTAACAAAAAGTGGGGCAGAGGGTGTAGAAAGCCAAATATTGATATAGCCCTACAATCAATATCAGAGTAATCCTGGTTAGACTTAGATGAGCAGCAATTATTCAATTAGTGTCCTCAAAGAAGTCCTCTGTTAAAAAGGGAAAAGCAAAAAATTACTTGATCCTGCTCTCTTAGACTTGAAGGAAAGGCGTATCCAAACTTCAATGGAAAACACACTGTTTCCAGGAAGCCAGTGAATCAAAATAGAAATCCAGGAACTCCTATTAATGTTTCTATCTGAGTATCACAGAAATCCTCACACATCTTGTGAGAGAGAACTTAATCTCTTTCATAAATAACTCTATTTAAACCTGGAGCTTTCAGGTGGCTTCAGCCAATTGTTCTTAGGCAAGAAAATAGATTTGCAGTGCTTTATTTTCTTTGCAAGTCCACCTTTAGTCACAATGAGAGCAAAATCTGCATTTTGCAAGGAAATGATTCAAAGTTGGCATAAATTGATATTATGGTTCTGGGAAGAACATGGTCTCTGACAGGACTGGATAGGCATCCCAATTCTGCACTGTAAGTGACTGAAGAATGAAGAGTAGAGAATGTCTTTCTCAAGGTCCCGTTGCCACATCTTCCAATAAAAATGAAGACCTGTTGAAGAAGTAAATATGCTGAAGTAAAGAATTTTGCTTCATTAAAGTCCCATAAAGAACAGAATTTGCTGAACTCATTTGAGATGACCTGGAAAAAATAGGAGGATAAAAGTATTTTCCTTCACTGATCTCTAAAAACTTAGTGATTTGCATCTGGCTATAGCTGAATCTTGAAGAATGACCCATTAGGAATGACTGTGGAAAGGGGAACTTCTGCAATAGATTTTTGTGAGATCCCATTGTTTTACGCTGTGGAATCAGTCCAAAAGAGATTAACATGAAGAGCTAATATCTTTAAAAGACAAGGCATTTTATGCACTGCTTTGGTCAGTTTATGGTTAATTTTTTTTACTCTGCGTGACTGTAAGCCACAGTGGCTTACAAGGACATTCAGTTTACTTTCTCACATAAGAGAAAGGAAAGGGAATGGCTGTGTCAAAAAGATGAGCAAGATAAGCAAAAAAAATTGTCTTTTAAAAAATAGCAGAGTTTTATGTCCCTTTGTCCTGTAAACTTCAAAATACTATTGCTGGTTATAAAATTGTTGTGTTAATCTTCTTTGAGAGTTCACTTATATGAAAGATCAATTAATAGTGGCCAAATAAATACTTGTTCTGACAGGTAAAACAAATGTTTTAAAAAAGGCATTCTAGGAGTTACAGAGTTTTATTCAGATGAGATAATGTTCAAATCATTTTTAAGGCTTATATGTAGTGCTTCTAAGCCAAACATTAGACATGGGTGCACTTAAACTGTAAGTGAAATATGTATGCAAATCAAAGTATGTAAGTTTGGACAAGGATATGTCTTGCTATATAAAAAAAATAATATACTGCATATCAGTCAGCCAAAGACTGCAGTTATTAAGCATATTTCTAAAATTTCTGGTAAAATGGAATATAAGTATCACTTTTCTATAAAGAACCAAATCTGAATTATTTTTTTGTTCTAGAAGTATTGACTTTTCAAAGAGTTGAGAAGAGATTGAAACCTAATGAAGGCTAGATATAGTTTGCTTGACAGGTCTGGGTCCCATGTCACCTGAAGCAAGACAAAAGCTACTTGGGATCCAAATGAAACTGAAGTGATGAATTTGTGTCTTTTAGCTAAAAGTCAGTACTGATTGTATCTTCATGTGTTACTAGAGGGAATGACCAGTCTTGTGAACTTGATCATTGCATCAGGGCTTTTAAGATTTTGTGTTAGGCAGTACTGTGTCTGTGTTGAATCAGCACCACAAATGAAGTATGCTGTGGGCTATTTAGGGTGGGGTTTAGGGAAAAAAAAAAAAGAAGAAGAAGAAAAAAACCAACCTTATTTCTTTTAGTGTTAATGGTACATTTATTATGCTGAACCATAAATCTGTTTTGCCTGAGATTGTTCTTAGGCATCAATAACTCATGGCTTGGAGCTCAAGGTACCACTACTACAATTTCTAGAAATGTTTTCATGGATAACTTACAACTTTAAAAATTTAGTCTCTAAGAACAAGTGTGTATTGTTTCTTGCTCTTCAGCTCATAAGAACTAGTTTAGGGAGATACTAAAATAAAATCTAAATTCAACATCCTGCAATAATTGACAGAAGAAAATTCAACAAAAAAGCCTGCCAGTACTGATTATTTTCAGCTGATACAGATCATTCATTTACTCAAAATAAATAGGCCTGTTTATCAAATGCCTAATTAACTGCTTCCTAATTTTAACTTCTTTCTTGCCTCCTATTTTTGCCATTCTCTTTTTGCATTAATATGGAAAACAGCAGATGGGGGCTTTTTTATGGTATAAGTACAAAAATAGCGGCTTGGGAATTCAGTTTATAGGCACTCCCAGAAGTATAATAGCCAGCCCTATAATTCTTACAAAGGATATGGTAAAGGAATTTAAAATGCTATAATAGATAGTTTTGTTAAAGAGGAAAAGATGTCAAAGAGCAGTCAAAGAACAATCTGTGGATATGATTACTGTGACCTTGACCTACTCAATGTTCATAGTTTAATTGTAGAAAGTATTTACGCTTATTTGGGTTATAATTTTTCAGTTATTTTCTAGGCTAATGTATGACATTAAATATCAGAAACTGATATTTAGTAACTAATTACAAAATCAGTGATACCTATCTGAGGAGTTTGCACCGCATTTGAGAATTCAGTGTTCACCTATCATTGCTGACATGATCATTTGGAGGAAAATCAGAGACCTTCTTGTAAAGGTGTAGAATACTAAACATTGTAGAATACTAAGGAAAGGAGACTTGGAAACATTGACACATCTTGCATCTAAAACATGCAACCTAAGATGTTTGGAAATATTACCACTTTTTAAAATGCTCTTTAATGCAGTTGCAGTATTGGTATCATGTAAGAATAAAATAATATTTAGAGTTCTGCCTATTTGTTATTGGCATCAGTCAGACACTCCAGAAAGTCTAGTCAGCTAAAGGAGAAAAATCTCCCCCTTTCGTTAGTCCTCCAATGATCCTCATTGTGATATGATTGGGTCAAATAATAAAAAATACATGTAGAGTAAAATTGGGTCTTGAGCTGTTAGATAATACTCAAAGAAACAAATCAAAAGCTTTTGCTACCCCTTTCAAGGAGATACGATTTATGTTTTCATTGTTTTTTCTAACAGAAATAGCACATACATAGAATTGGCCAAAGTCTTCAGAGAGACTTGGGCAAAGGACTCGTATGTGGAAAGAAAAAAACCCACAGTTTTAAGACTATGTGATATCAGGTCTAAATACAGAGTTCCCTTTGGTTTTGAGTTTTATGTTTTGAAGACTTTGAGCCACCGTTTGCATATTTCAGCGTGAATCAGTTGTGAAAGTTGTTCAGGAACACAAGGGAGAAATTATTTTGACAAAACAAAGCAAGGTCAGAAAAGGATGAAAAAAAACCAAAACCCTGCACCTCAAGATACTGTAGACATCTCTCCAGTCAGTGATACTGGAGCATTTTAATGTTTCATCAGATCCCAAATGGAATCTATCTTAGTATGAGCAAACCTCAAGTAATGATTTATTTATGTGCAAGGCATCTTAAGAGCAAGGTGTCTAAAAAAAATCATCCTGTTTACTCAAGGTTGTTGGCAGGAGTAATGTCTATGAGATACTGCTTCCTTCATTTCAGCATGGAATAGAAATAACTTTGCAGATATGAACGCAGCCAGTAACAATAATTTAGTTATAAGTGTTGTTAACTTCTACTGCCAAATTTTCAGTAAAAGAAAAATTCCAGAACTGGTTCCATAGGCTCACAGTCTTCTGAAAAATGTCACTAGCATTATCCTCATAAGACAGGTATAGCAAAAGAATCTAGATTGTTTTGTTCTCCTCACATGAAACTCTCAAATATTCTTATTTTCATGTCCATCCTTATGTGATGAATAGTCCAGCCCATTCTTCTTTTCCAATCAGCAGCTTTGTTCTACAGTCATTTGCAAAAGAACGCAATTTTTTAAAGATTTTTTTTACCTGCATTTACTTTACTTGGACAAAAACCTTTCTAACTGCTGGGGCATTAGAATATTTAATTTGGAAAGGGCTATAAACTTATTTTCCTCCCATTGTCAAGCATTAGACTCTACTACTCACCTTACCATTGAAGCTGGCTCAGAAACAGTCTTTTGCTAAGAGTCCTGCATGCCAGCAGTTTCTGTATCAGTTCATGTTACAGTAGTCTTATTTGCCAGCAAATTAGACCAAGTTCATCTAGAGCAAAAATGCTTATAAGAACTACTGTAAACCAAAAAGTTTTCTGGGATGCAAAAACAAGTTAGCTAATTCCTGAGAGGAGTAAAAAGTTTTTATGCTCCAGACAAATACTGTGGCTTGCAGGCATATTCTGAAAGACAATAACTTAATGTTTGCAAATGATTACTTTGTATTTACTCATGATAAAAGAGCATAACAAGACAGTCATTTTTCTGCAATCAGACATACAATGTATAGGAACAGAAAAAAGGCTGGAAAAGCTTTGAAGGAATATCTACTTCATCATTTTATCCAATGATGGTATCAGCTGTATCAAACTTGGACCAGTGTGCTCAAACTGTAACTTCAAGCAAACTTCATATTGCCTTTGCAATGCTGACAGTCAAATTTGCTACTCTGTTTATTTAGGTAGCATTTTCTACTCAGTTTCTGTGTGTTGGGTTGGTTTACCTGTAGTTCACGTATAAATTTTATTTATTTTTCTATTTGATGCAGTCAATTTTTGGTTATCTGTAGGCAGATTATCCTGGCGACATATTAACTGTTCCATGGCTGTGTAGGCATCTGAGCTAGCTTCAGATGAGTAGGTTAGCTGCTTTGCTGTTTTGAGTGCCACGGTCAACAGAATTGCCAACATTTTTCACCTTAATTAAACTATTCTTGTATGCTCTCAAAGCCTGATACAGGTCCTGGTATTTTCAACTGTCGATTAACCACTGTCCAGTGTGTAAATAGTTTTCTTGTAAGCAAGTACTTTAACACTTATAACACCAAAAGCAGAGGTTGGTACATATAGATTAGATAAAGTTTGAATAGGGACTCCTCATTAACAGACAACATCAATGTGTGGAGGAATAAATGCACCAAGATATTTTCAATATTATCTGCAGATGTGGTATCAATAAATTGTGTTGGTTGGATAAAAGTTACTGATTTCAAATAGAACAATAATTGTTTAAAAAGTAATTTTCAAGTGGTATTTCCCTTGTTTTTGTTTGCTTGCTTGCTTGTTTCTATGTTATACTTTAGACCTCCAGCTAGTATATCCTGGCTTACTAGTGATCTGTCTTTTCTACTGCGAAAATATATATTTCAAAAAACAGTGACACTCAGCATATTTTTAACCTGATCAAATTTGTTTAAAAAGTCGTTGTATGTTTATCTATGGAAGAGAAATAATATTTAAATAGATTTTTAAACAAAAATGGCATTATTTTTATCCCCTTCAACTTTTTTTCCCATTTGAAATCAGAGCTCAAATCGTTTACTTTACTATGAGAATATCTAAATAAAATAGCCTCTACACCTAAGCTGAGTTCTCTAAAAGCCAGCCAATGTTCCACACCAATGCTAAAACTTTGAGTAACTTTAGAGACCTGTCTTTTGATGTTGTCATAGTGTCATTGGTGAGTTCTTCTTTCCTCTTGCATTTAATGCAGCCTAGGATTTTAACTTGGCAAGATGCAGAGCTGTGTTGAAAATTATGTCCATTATTTCACTGACCCAAAACCATTTAATTTAAACAAGAATGACCATCAAATACAGCAGTACTTTTATAAAATGGAGCATTAAATATTATTAAATGATACTAATCTGTGACATTAGGAATTTGTGTCCTTTCGCAATTACTCTTGATTGTGCCTAACTAAGCTGTCTCAAATATAACTAGGAAACTTAAGATGCCCCATCTTAGTGAAATCTTTGCCTCCTTTTGTAAGGGGAGACTATATCACTCAAAATATCAATTCCAGAATAATTTGTATAGGCTTTATCAGTGTTTAAGGCTCTCTAATATTCAAGTATTCAAATGAAATAAAACATAGAATACAAGTTATATGCAGTGATTTGAAATAATATAAAGCTGTTTGTTTGGTTGGGTTTTTTTGTTAACAACAAGATTGTGTAGGTTTCTAACTGCTGGCTAAGCTTGGATACTTGTTTCTTATCTTGTGCCCTCCACAGAGGAAGTGCTGATATAACCCAAACAGTAATAAACTAAGAAATATCCCGAAGTTTGTCTCAAAAGTAGCAAAGAAATACCAGAAATTACTGTAAACATCTCCACAACCAAGACTGTATCTTATTTGTTGTTTTCTTGAAAATATCAGGATCTCTGTAAAACAAGCATTTTAACCTCTGTAACACCAGGTAAAACAGGTAATAAATAGTTATTTTTCCAGGAACTAACTTGCATGCAGTAAGATTTGTTTAAGGGAATAGCACTTCCCTTTGGAAATCAATCCCAATATTTTATCTTAGACCATTCTTTTCTTTTACTCACCACAATGAGTAATGTATAGACAAATGTGTGCAGCAGCAGCAGTCTGTCTCTCCTTCCTTACTTTGCCTTGCTGTTTGCTCTCCTGTTAGCTGTAGCTCTGCAGTCCTCTAGACACAGTGTGGCAGGAACTCTGTTACCTTGCTAGTAGGTGCAGATGCAGCTTTAGCACTTGCTGTCTGCCTCACATTTGTAACACCCTCGCTCCTTCCGGTCATTCGTTCCAGGGGAGGAATGACACCAGCATTTCTGTGCTGTTCTTGTGTTTTCTCCCAGAACACTCAGGGAAAGCAGACTTCGTGATCTCCATGCTAACTACCAGCCTGCCTGCTGCCAGTTCTCCCTACTTCTGCCAGTGATGACATTCAGCTTGCTCCTCCACACAGGATACAGCACTGATTCCTCATTATGTAAGGCAGTCTAGGTCAAGTGTAGGAGAGATACTGCTGGCCTGAGCAAGCTAGTGGATTGCTCCCTCAGCTTCATGCTTCATGGGGTCTGGAAGCTGGATCCTGATCTTTGCTACATCTTCTCGGGTAAATGTTTTTGCATGATTTAAATGGTTACTGTGCTATTTTTCTATGCAGATAGCTGTCAGCCATGCTGTAAATTGCAGAGAGAATCTGCTAGGTGAAACTAGCTCTGTCAGCATGAATGAATTAACAGAGTTGTAGTTCTTCTAGGCGTCTCAGCTTTAAGACGCTTTACAAATAAATAAGTCATAAACTGGGTTTAACAAACATCTTTTCTATCCATATGGGGATTATTGTTAATTTGACTGATTAAGCAGTGAATGAAATCCACTTGCTTGAAGGTGGTATGGGAAAGCATTATTGGATATAGCTATTAGCTCTGAGAGGTTTACTGCAGTTCCTGGCTGTTGCATTGTTATAGCCTTGGAAAATACAAATATGCTTCTTCTATTAAACAAAACAAAATGGAAAAAAATGTATTTTATTTTCTTGCACTCTTTGGTTATTTTTTGAAGTAGCAATTAAATCCAGCATGCTACTTGCTATTTACTGCATGAATACATGAATCTATATGCTTCAGAAATATGTAAGGTGAATACTGCAGATAAAATTACATTTAGTCAGTGCTCTGCAGAACAGAACAGTACATTAGCTAGATTTGAATTAAAGGATGGCTTTTTTATGCACCGTGAAGAATTCACAGAAATTTTCATATTTACATTGTGCTGAAAATCACTTTGTAACAAAACATAGAACAGGTTTGTCCTTAAGCGAATCCTATATACTGGGTATTGTCAGGTGCTGGAACATCTGATTTTACTGGAATGCAGCAGAAGAGGCCCTGGAAAGTAACAGCATAACACTGATACTGCAGTATCATGTAGGGAATTTCAACAAGGCTAGCTTGCTTACCGGGGACAATTACTAGTTAATAAATCTGAAAATATTTTAAATGCATTTGAGAGATTAATTAGAAAACCTGTGTTTGTGTGCAGGACCTTGGACAGCAACTTTTTTTCTGTCTTGGTGTTGTAGAGCCTACTTCATGGGAGTTAGTAATTTGTAAAAATTAAATAATACCAATTTAAGATACAGTAATGAATTCCAAAATGTAGGGGAATTTATAGTATAAATATCTGTGAGAAACTTTGGTCAGCTTTGTATCAACGAGTTATATTGAACAGCTTACTACCAAGGTTTCATTTAATATATTAACTTTTTAAAAAGTGACCTTTGTATTGAATTATGTTAATGAGTGTCAAAACAGAAAGTAAAAAATGCAAAATTATAGTCTATTGACAATATGGCATTTACAGAATTTTCATGTCTAATAGGTAACTGCTTACTCTAAGAATAAATACCAAGGTCCTTCTTAAATCAAAATAAGATTAAATATTAATGTAATATTATCTATTAATATCCTATTAAAACTAATTTTGATGGGAAATGTAGAAATCCTTTAAATGTGTTCTGTCTCCCATTGTCCTGTCCTCCCCCTCCCCGCCCCCCCAAACCAGTGGTTCTTCACACTGTTCTAGAAATAACTGATGTAACTTAACTTCAGCACTTGTTTGTAAGTGAGGTGAATTATTTTATCTTTTTCTTACGATCTTTAAAAACTCTCTTTCTCTAGAAAAGAACTCCCAAGCAGTCAGTTGTCTGTTCATCATGGTCTTACCTTACCAGTTACCAAATTACTTTTTTTAAAAAATGACAGTCATGTAGATCTGTGCCGTGATTTAGAAGAAATACCAGGCTGGTGCCTTCATGAAATACATTGTGAAAGAAGTTAGGTTCAAGAAAATGTAACTCATTTTTGTATCTTGAAAACACCTCTGTTGCAATGCAGTATATTACATTGTATAATATTTTATAGATACCATCTTATGCTTCAAAATACAGGAGTATGTCTTGCAAACAAACCCTTATAATAATAGCATAATTTAGGAACTTAGAACAAAACTGCTGGGTACCACACATTATTGTAATGATGTACTTCAGATTCTTTGTTTCTTCCTGCCAGAAGTGTTCTAAAATAGTTATGCTATTATATGCAAGTACACTCTGTTCTATCCCATTTCAAGTGTGGGTGCTTGAGGTATTTTCTTACAGGCTTAAGGAGTATTAATAACCTATCTATTCAATTAGAAGGAAGAAAAAAAGGACTTATTGTCTTTAAATGTATGGTGGTTTTCTGGAAGTGGTATTTTTACTCTTTGCATCATGGTTCATAGCAGGGCATGCACACTACTTCTCAGCATAGCAAGCTGCAGCTGCTTCTAGGATACAAAGGATTAGAAAAGGGTGTTTTCTATGTCTATTTATGTATCCTATATTCTGGTATATCACTTTGGGTCTGAGAAAACAAATCAGAACAGTAAATTATGTCTTGAAGCCACTACAGTGCAGGATATGGACCATTAGTGGTCAATGCCTCCTCCGAGTATTTTACTATGGTTTACTGGAACTGTCCAATCGAGGGCTGCATCAGTAGCTGGCTTTCAGTATTCTGTTTATTCCCTCACATCACAATATGCAGCTTGAGTTTCTGACAAAATTTTCTCTTCACTTTTTCCTCACAGTAATAGAATTTTCTGTCCTGCAAAGGAGTTTCTGTGCTCTCTTCATAGCCATGGAAACATCACTAAAACTGAGGAACATGGAAACAATATGGAAGTGTGTGAATTAAATTATTTTAGAATAATGTAGTTAGCAAAAACAATGGTGAGATCAATTTTTGTAACCTCTAATGTAAGCAAAGTATAGGAGTATACATTAGACTATTCATTTCTATAAATATATTTATATTTCATATTTTGTCTTTCCATTTTGATACAGTAGTTGAGATACATATAATGATGCCAATCATGCACTGAGTTAGTACTAAATTAAAAAAGAAAGACTACAAGCATCTGTGGTTTAGTTTCTTGCATAAGATCACAACATAAGACTGTAATAGTATAATTCACAACCTTTAAAGGTAAGTCTAGGCTCACAAATGTGGATCTTTCACTGTCCAGAGCTGTCAACTTTTATTTGCATCTAGTACACACAAAAAAATCCAAATGTGACAAAAATCTATTGCTGTAGAAATGGTCAATATCTATTCTGAAGACATCTGATTAGAAGCTGGCAGATGTGCTCTGCTCCTTGTGTAAAAAGTTACTATTCTTTTTGTTTAGAGGTTTTCCTCACTTTTTCGTGAAACTGGTTGGATGCAGTCTTCTGTTCTGTGTTGCTTCAGTTCATGTCATTTTTCCGGGTCCTGGTTCTCCATTATGATGTGTTTCTGTTCTTAACTGCTTGTATAGCTCTTCGACTGCAGTGCAATTGGTTCACAAGTTTAGAAAGAGAAAAAGCCCCCTAGATTATCGGTTCACCTGCTTGTCCATGAAGGTTCTTGGATGACTCATTCCTTATATATTAGGTGAATTATTCCATCACCTGTTTTCTGCATCCACTGCAAGTCATAGCATTCATTCCTAGAACACTAGAAAAAGTACTGTAAAGTACTTCTGCTGCAGAAGATCACCAGAGAAGGACTTTCAGATGAATCCTTTCATGTACAGAAGAAAACCAGAATCTCCCAGTGTGTGGTGACCACTAAGGGTGGGCAGTTTGTGGCACGTGAGCTTAAAAACTTACTAGACTGTTCTTCACCAGTGCTATTAAACATTTGCACAGTATTCCTGAGGCAGTGCCAAGAGTAAGACTGGTCAAAATTTGTGTGAGGGCAAGTGAACCACAAATCTCCATTAGTGCAAAGTTACCAGGTCTGCAGAATCGGAAATCTGCAAGCTTGCAAGCTCAAGGATGCATTGGAGGGTTGCCTGGCAACTGTATCCCTGCTGTGCAGGGCATGGAGGTGCTCTCTTTTGGGCCTGCTGGATGGTTGCTTCAGCACACACCCATTAAGATGATACCTCCTCAGGCGCTCAGAATGGGCAAAGTTGTCACCATACCTGCAGGCAGATGTGGTCAAAAATTTCCAAGGTAAATGCAAAGAGTATCCAAGACTTGCTTGTTTTTGAAAATTACCTTACTAGCTATTGACAACGTCCTGTTTGTTTAGAGACAGTAAAAAAAGGCATGTTGGAATTTTGAGGGGAGAGGGAAGGAAGACTGTTTTATTTACTAACGTTCTATTTATCTTAGAAGTGGAGAAGCTATGATAAAAAACTCTATATCTTTTTTGTTTTCTGCAATTGTGGTGCGATGTGTAAGTTTAAAACTCTGAAAATATAAGAATTCAAAGGATTTAGCTCTTTAGGGGTTGGAAAGAAGTTGATAATGTCCTCTCTCTCAAACCCTATATCAGTCTGGTTCAAGGAGCCACCAAAGGAGCTTGGTAAGAGATCCATAGACAGAAAATTTATAAATTTTCCTAATACTATAAGCTAGTGGAGATAAACTTGAGCACCTGGTTATATCAGTGTTACCAGTGAATTCTGAGCCATGAGAAATGATGCTTTAAAAAAAAGCTTTCAGTATTCTTTTAATAATACTTGAATATTTCTTGAAGTCAGTGGTCATATTAAGCATCCTATGCTAAACCTGTGCTGATGCTGAAAGAACATGTCAGGACTACGGAAAACTATAGGCTCTCAAAATACATTGTGTTTAAGCTGGGGAGAAATTTCATTATGCTTAGGACTAAAACTGTAGGCTCCTGAAGTATCTAAAAGATTTTTACTACTTGGTGCATATTGTTTAAGCTATCCAGATTCCTAGTTTATTGTTTTCTTTTGTGGTGTTTATTTAATTTCAAAATGCAGTATTTTAAAGGAGCTACGTCTGTAAAATGTCAAACATGCCTAGACTGGTAGCAAAGACTGGAGGAACTCATATTAAAACTTTAAGCTAAGGAGTAAATATTCTGCCTTTTAACCTACTGAAAAATCTCTATTTATAAGCACCAGGCAATTCATCATTTCCAGGAACGTTCTCCATGAACAGAAAGATTTCTGGGAATGATTAGTTGGCATTAGCAATAGTGTCTGATCATCTGGTTAGTATTTAAAATTTTAAGCATAATTCTGAGTCAGGGCTGATACTAGCACTAAAAAGTATTTTGTCACCTGCAAATGCTCTTCATGGCCCCGAAGAACTTTGCAAATGTACAAAAAAAAAAAAAACAAAAAACATCTCAGCTTCTACAATTATACCTAAATAAGAATTAAATGGTTCAAGAGCATGTTAGTAGCTGATGATAATAAGATAATCATTCCTAGATCTTTCTACCTCAAGGTCATAGAATTGAACTGCATTAGAGCAGTGGATACCTGCCTGAGCTATTTAGCACCTTACCACTAGTGGCAGTAGAAAAACTAAATTCAAAACTGATGATCATGGCAGCAGTGAAACATAAAAGCATGTGAAGTCTTTCTAAATAAGTGCTCAGGCACATTCAAAGGAGACAGGTTGCATGGCTGTAGCCAGCTTGGTCTTGCCCTTTGTGTGTCAGCATTTGAGTATTGGTATTTGCATATATTATGGCGTGTTTTAACTAAATAGTTAATGTCATAAGGTTGCTTTCTGTGTTCTTTTAATCACTGTAATATTTCCAGAGAAAATATTTTTAAAATTATGAGATTAGTTTTCATTGTTATAACAATTGTTCATAACATTCTGTATTGATAAATGCTCGAAAATTTGGCATTACACTGACAGATTCCGAGTGCTGCTTGTGAGGGGCCAGGGATGTCAGGCCACCGCTGGGAGGTGGAGAAATTCACCTTCACAGAGCTTGGATTAAAGCAAAATTTAAGCAGTCAAAACCTCATGATGTAAAATTACTTCAAAAGAATATATCAGTACAATACTGGAATTGACTCTAAGGGATCAAATTCATTATAGCTACCTGGGGTCACTGAATCACAGGTTAACTTTTAAGCATCATAGATGTGTTAAGTTATCATAGATGATAGCCTTATTGCATACAGGTATTAATTAGGCTTATTTTCTTCTACCTTTACATGCCAAAATTGTATTACATGATGAAATCAATGCAGCATTATTTTTGGCCTTTTTTTCCATGCACCTCAGCTTCCTAGTCACTGCCCCCTTCCTTTCCTACCATCTTGCAAACTGCCTCCTCCCACCCCAGCATGGCTGAAACTAGGGGTTACAAAAGAGTTTGCTAATGGCCATCCCGGTTCCACTTTTTTTTTTTTTTCCTTCATTTTGTCAAGAAAGCAAAATGAGAAGTATATAATGCTGCCTGATTTAGCTTAAACTGGGGCTGATCCAATGCAGCTGGAATTTGTTGTATTAGCAGTTACTGTTATTTAGCAGTCTGAATTTTAAAAAGGAGCATTTTTTGTCTGGGGTCCAGATTTGGCTGCGCAGCTGTCATCTGAATGCCTGGGAATGTATAGCTCTGACGTGGCAGTCATGTACCAGGCTGCGTGATTGGCAATGCCGTTTGTAATAGATGGCTACGTCGTATGATTCTGGCGCAGGAACCTTTTTTCTTTCTGTGATTGACCCATAACTGAAGACATTGACTCTACCACCACTACTCAGTGGGGAGGTGCAAAATGAGACAGAGAATGGGTAGTATGTAGTTGTGGCATGCCAGAAGCTGACCTGGGAAGGTTACTGGTGCTTTCATAATGGACCACCCTTACCCAAACTATTTCCTTCTCACGTTGTCGAGACAAAAAGCTAACAGAAATGAAAAAAGAAAATTAACGAACATTAATGAATACTTTCACTCATTTCACATTGAGTAAAGAAATCTGCTTCTCATCGCAATCCCGGCCCTTTGTTCTTTGCTGAAGGAAAATGGGGATGTAGATTTTGAGGCTTGTTTGAGTCAGAAAAGCTTTTAGAAACCAATCTGTTACAGCTGGCTCCTTCCTTTTGCCGATAGATGGGGCTGTCCTTTAAGGTGATGGCTTGCTATCTTCTTTTTTTCCCTTTTTTTCTTTCTTCACCTCCCTTTCTGTCTCTCCCTCCTCCNNCTCCCTCCCCCTCCTTTCCCCCCCCCCCTTTTTTTTTTTTTTTTTTGGTGTGTGCTATGTGCTGATTTGTATTAGGTACTGTAGTGTGAGCCTCAGAACAGGAAGCTGAGAATGGAGCAGAGAGGATACTGCAGAGGTCTTTTTTTTTCCCTTCCCAGTGAAATTGCAGGAATTTATAAATGCTTGGTAATCATTTGGGACTCGAAATCTGACCAAGTTTATTAGAGAGCATTTCATCGTCACTATCTCTTGGTGGTTTTGTTTTCCTCATAATGCATTTGAAATTGAAGGTTTTACCAGGTAAGCCTGCAGGATGTTAAATCCTAGACCGACTTCATTTATGTGAACTGTCTGCATGGGAGTACCTCCCCTTATTTTTTTCTTTCATTATCATTTCTGAATGCTTGCTTTGTAGTTATTGTTAAGCATATAAATAAGGAGAAAATCCAATTCTGATGTTTTAAAAAATGTTCCAAAAGCTGCAGTCAGGCCTTTTTGGCAGCACAGCATTTTGTTACAAGATGGATTTCACTGGCCTTATATTCGTTAGGTGTTTGTCAGTTTCTTGAGGGGGTTGTTTAAATTATTTTTCAATATTTTTTCCCCTGAACTGTTCAGAAGTTAACAGAGGTCATGTTGTTCCTTCACATGGAAAACATATTAAGGGCTAAAGCAAGCCATGGTGTAGTCAAAACCCTAGCATTGTACTAGTGTGCAGTGAACATGAAGAATCTCTGCTTGAAGGCTAAATGCTTCACATAAATGTTTGAGGTTTACCGAGGGAAGAAAGAGCTCTCTCCTTTTTTTTTTTTTGCTCTTTCTATCTTCCTCTGTCCTTATTCTTTCTGATCAGATACAGTCCTAGAAGCTCGTACTTTCATTTACGCACTGATCAGGACTAATTGTAATGCAGTAGATCTAACTCGGTTCATAATCTGAACCGTCTTGCTTTTTCAAACAGCACAAGAAATTTTCCAGGTGGACATCAAGCTCTTTCAACGTCTTTTCTAAAATGGATTTCTTCTCTGCTGCTTGTCTGAGGTATGTGCTTAAAAGACTCCTGCTGAACTAATTTACCTGGGATTGGGCTGTCAGTTTAATCCCCCTGCCATTCATCCCCGCTTTGAAAAAGTTGTTGTTGCTCATTCTGCAGTATTTGAAAATGGATTAGTATTTTCTATCACCGTTGCAAACCTGTTAATTGTGCTTATTCCAGCAATGCTTATTTTATGGTTATGGTGTCAAACTCCTTGCTGTATTGGCTGATGTTAGAATTGCATTCTTGAAGTGCACCTACTTTTCTGTTGTGCTTTTTGGGTTTGATCTACATGTGAATATAAAGTACAAAGGAAAAAAGACTGTACTAAAAATGACTCAGAGAATCTAATGTGAAACAATAATAGGATGATTGCTGTCAAGACTGACAACTTGTTAGTTTATTCTATTGAGCCTAGTGTGTGTGATCTTGAATATTTGCTGAAGCGTTTAGACACAGGAAAGCAAGTTAGAGACAGGCAGCTTTAAACTGGTTGTCCTCAGTTTGCCAGGTAGTCACAGAAAGTTTTCATTAAAGAAAGTATCAAGGCGGGGGGGGGGGGGGGGGGAAGCTTTAGCCTGCTTCAAGGGGTGCCAAGTTTTTATTGCATAAGACATAGTATAATTCTAGGAAAACAGCAGCAATTTGCATAGTATCTTGTACCGGAAATAAATGATTTTTAAAGTTTGACTGTAATGACTTCCAGGAAAATTATATAGGCGAATGTATATCGTGGAATCATATATCCTATCAACTGTTTGAAACAATATTTTATTTCAGGAGCAAGGATAGTTTATTATAGAACACTGAAATCTGCCCTGAAATTGTCATATTGTAACCTAAACTTCCTTTAAGTTTCAGAAGTTGTAAATATCAAAAACTGAGATAGTTGGAAAGCTAAACTAAATGACAGGTTATTCCATTCTTAAAGCAAAGGTGGCCTTGAATTAGAAAACCTTCAGAATGTCTATGAATATGACTCTTGTCTTCAATGCACTATCCCAATGTCAAGCACAGGTCAACTGCTTGTTGACTTTCGAGGATGGCATCACTGCTGCTGTCTATATAACACTACATACTTCCAACATGAGAAGTCTAATGTAAGAGTTTTGTACATTAATGACAGAAGCAGATATATTTAGGGGACAAACCCACAAAGCTTAGCATTGGATTTTGTGCCTTAAATAGTATTTAACTGATCCTTCTCTATTGTTTTTGGCTACCTTAAATTGAAGAACTTAGGTTAAAGAAGTGTGTAGGTTTTCCTGCTCTTGGTTATGATAAGTGTTCTGGAAGTAATCAGAAGTGGGTACTTCCTTGTAAATTTCTTTTGAAAAGGGCCAGAAAGCTTGCTCTAATTGGTGTGTCTGTGTATTTAGTAGATACTCTTCTGGATGAATGTCTTGTCTTTCATTTCATTATGTTTCTGAGATCCAGTACCAACTCTGTTGTGGAAAGACATATTGGCTCTTTTGGGCTAAACATCAGGAAGAGGTTTTTTTTATTCTCTTTCAATAACAGGAGCGTATTCTACTTTCTTTTTCTCCTGTCTGAAGACAGCTGATACCTATAGGAGGCAGTGGGACAAGACACCTATATTTGACCTGTAGACATTCTGTTGATGCCAAAACAAATGCAGCAGAAGACAAAGTAAATTTAAAATTGAACAATATATATTCACACTTGTAAACTGAGAAAAGCAATGTTACGCTGTCAGTAAGACATACTAGAAAAGGAATACCATTTAGGGTATTTTTAGCATAATGTTTTAAAGCACTTAAGAGATCAAATTGCTCAGAGATAAAAAAGTCATAAAGCTGAAATATTCTAAAATAGAAAAAAAAAAAGAACCTTTGAGTAAATTTTATCCATTAAAAGCTACAATTAATGTTTCTGACTGAACCTAATATGTAGGTAGATTGGGAGTATCACATAAGTTTTCCAAATGTTTTTCCCAAAGCTCAGTAGTTCTGGCACATGTTACTTCCATTTTTCTGCATCTAAGAAAACATATAAAAGTTGGATGGAAACTACTGAAAGTTTGGTATGGGTGAACTAATTAGTTAAATGACATATGTAGACTCAGAAATTATTACCCTTTCCATAGTGGGGTTATTCCAATTTCTATAAAATATACTGACCTCTTTTTATTCAACATTAGTAATATTTATTTAAAGAATCACTGTGATATCTTACTGAACACATAGGTGTTCAGTGTTTTCAGGCTTCCTGTCCGTTATTGATTGTCATGTCATCATTTCTGTCTCTTCCACTTCCACCCATGCATATTCTTCGAGGCCCCCTTTCATGCTCTTCTAATGTGCTATTTAGCTCTGACAAAAATCACTGATTTTAGTTTGCACTTTTACTAAAATTCTGGGTAGCATCCTTCCCTGCCATATTAAATATCACTTGAAAAACCACATTTCTGATTCAGCCACCATGCTATTTATTGGTTGCATTCATCAGCCCCAGAAACACACTCTCTCCCTCTCACTCTTTCTCTTTTTCCTCTTTATGCTGGGAAATTCATATTACATTGCTTTTTCTGAATGCAAGTTTCCATTGCTTTCTGTCTCAGCAGTACCTAGTGCATATCTGACCATCTTTCCAGTGCACTGTTTTAAAGTGTTTCCATACATATTTTTATTCATTTCTTCTTTTTTCACAAATCCCTGAGAATAAAAAAAGGCATAACCCCTCTATTTTGGGTCTCAGAAACATCCAGCTCAGTTTGTGCTTTCAAGCTTTATCCCATCTCAGACCCTCTGTCTTGGTAATTTATTTCAATAAACATGTAGATCAATTGTTTTCATCTTCCTCCTGTTCCTTAAACAGATTATCTGATTTGCTTTTGGCATCGACTTTTAAACATCACTTCATAATACGATTCAGAACACTGAAGATCATCCTCCTGGTAAAGCAAAACAAAACCAAACCAGAACCCAAATTCTGTCAAGGTCAGAAAGAAAAATTTAGGAATAAATGTAAAGGCTCGTGTGACTCAAACAGGCTTTATTTAATAGTGTTATTAGTCAAACATGACAAAACTAAGCAGCAACTACAGTACTCTTTAACTGGAGTAATGTATCTGAAGGAAGCTTTCAACTTCTTGGTTATTTAACTGCATTTTATGCCAGTGACTTGAGTGTGTTCCAGAGCTATTTGCCTGCAATGCTTCCATCCTCTCATCCCTCCATGGACTCCATTTTCTACTTACGTTTTAATGCTGTTTCCTTCAGAATGAGATCTTTCATTTTGTCAATGTTTTAAAGTGTCTTACCATTTTGTTTCAAATTATTGTTGAATTTATTTGCCAAGAGGAAATCCTGGCTGAAATATTTCTGAAGCAGGAGATAGGTACTCTTCCTAGGAATATCTCAGTAGGGCTCTTTCTGTAGCTTTGCAGGATTCCTGGAGTAGGTCTGCAGATGGAAATACAGGAGGCTGGTGGATCATTCGAAGCTGAATGCTGAAGATGAATTCTGTTCCATAGTGGAGTGGAAGGGACAGGAAGTGAAAACTGAAGAAATGGGCTCATCCAGATGGGATATGGGGAGGAACTTTCTAATAGAGAGGATAGTGCAGCTGCACTAGAGTGTCAGAGGAATATGTGAATTCTTCATGATGGTCTGTGGGAAGAGGTTAGATGAAACATCTGTTGGGAAATAGGTATAGTGACCTTGCCTTGGGCAGAGCAATGAACTAGATGGCCTCTAATCATTGTTTCCAACCCAATTTTTCTGTGAGTCTACAAAAAGAAGTAGATATCTGAGGTACCATGGACTTAAAGCAAAGTAATTATAAATTATACAGAATCCAAAACCTCCTAAAAGTTATCTTCCTTAGGATTTTCTTAAAGTATATGAGCATCCCCTCAAAACATTTATTTTACAGTATGTACACTCTGCAGCACTTCAAAGATACCTAAAAAGAACAGAAAATATGTCCTAAGAAATTACTGAATTTCTTAGTTTCTTTAAGGTTAAGTAGGCTTTACTGGTTAAGCATAACATGTGAATAAAAGGGGTAGAAAAACGATATTTGGCAAATCTGATCAATTTTTGCTTATTGTCAGGAGAATGCTATACATTTAATTTTTAAAAATTAAATTTCTAGTTTATCTTTAGTAGAGAGAACTCAGACACTTCAAAAGCTGATGAAATAAAGTGAGTGTACCGGGGACATTTAATGTTTTATATTAATGTTCAGTATTTTTCACAGCTGAGAAACCCAATCTGAGGCATTTATTTTCTGAACAGAAAGCCTAAATAATGCCAAATACATCATCTGAAATGTAAGTGATGGATAGGGACAGAGAACTTTTCAGAGCTCCATACTGGCTACATTAACAACGCTTAATTGAAAAAGAAGTTCTCCAACATTTTGTTCTTAAACTGTGATCCAAATGTTATTTAGAAACCTCACATCAGAGTATTTTTGCCTTCAGCTCAACTTATTTTCTCTTTACACACACACACTGAGGGAGATAGACCAGAAGGGATGACCCTTTACTGTGTTTTTAGGACTTCATATTGTCTCAAAATAAAATCTATTACAGTTCTACTACTCTGAATGAGTAAACTGTTATATATCTTAAACAAAAATTTGCACTCCAAGGGAAATGATCTATGTATTACAACAAATTTTTTCTTAGTCTTTTTGGCTCCATTTATGCCAAGACTAACTGGCACTGAGATATCTGTGTCTGCAAAGGAACTTTACCTAAAAACCTATTGGCTGTAGGCACCCTGTTAACAGGATATGCCTTCTGATGTGAGCTAACTCCTGAGTCATGTCCCCAAACTTCGTGGGAGACTACTAACTAGAATAAGTGAAAATTGTACTGGGGTCAGCTCTTTTTAACAAGAGAGATGATTGTGTCCCCGGATCCAGGAGTATTTCTTACCATTGATTAATCCATTGGCTTCTAAGCTTCAGAGCAAACAAAACAAATATTGTTGATATAAATATCTTTAAGGAAACATGTCTATATTTACCTAGAAAGAGGTAATAACATTGTATTATGCAGATTTTTTTACATTATGGCTTTAGAATAAGCTAAATAAACTCAAAAACTGGAATAACATGGTGAGTAAATATAAAATATTTGCTTCTGAATTAACAGTTACAAACGAACAGCACCATACTGTCTTGAGTGTCTTTTTGGAACAGTGTATAGCTGGAAAAAAACATCTGAGATATATAGTTCCTTTTTCTTCCATAAAAGTCAAAGTTATGGAGGGACACATCTACAGATAGATTGTGTAATATTAATTAAAACTTTTAAGTTTTAGTGTAGAACATTGTTAATCAATACTTACAAGAAATGCAAGATCAATTTAGAAAGTATCTTGCTAAATCAGATGCCAAACTGGAATTAATTCAAACCAAAACTTGGTTTATTTTTTTAATAGTTTTGAATACTTACATGAAAACCAGTGTACATGAATCATTAAAAATACATTCCTATTTAATAGCAGACTAAATTTGTTTTGTTCAACAAATATGGGTAAGACATAGATGGAGTCTGAGGAAAAGGGATATATCAAACATTCTTATAATCTGCTGCAAAATTATATACCTTACTCCATAGCATTGTTTGTTTTCTGGGATGGGGGACACATCTAGATGAGGTACATTTGCCAGATCTTATTTCAGGATGTTTCTGTCTCTTTTGCTGTCTGCTTTTTGATGGGCACATAGAAAACTGCCTGCAAAATTTCATAGAAGCAGAATTTACACTCACCCGGGCTAGAAAAGTGTGAGAAAAATTTCCAAAATATCTTTATTCTAATACAAAAACTAGAGATACCTTTCCACCTCAGCCAGTCTGTGATCCTGTAGTAGAAAACCACATCCTAGGAGAGCAGGGTAGAGAATGTCACTAGCCTATTCATCAGTAGATAGAGAGCAGCCCTGAAGACAAAGACTTGGGGGTGCTGGTTGATGATAATGCTCAACACAAGCCAACAATGCATGAGTGCAGCCCAGAAAGCCAACCAGATCCTGGGCTGCATATAAAGAAGTGTGGCCAGTAGGTTGAGGGAGGTGATTCTGCCCCTGTACTCAGCTCTTGTGACACCCCACCTGGAGCACTGCACCCAGCTCTGGAGCCCCCAATACAAGAAGGAGGTGGTCCTGTTGGAGAGGGTCCAGAGGAGGGCTACAAAGATGATCAGAGGGCTGGAGTGCCTGTCCTATGAAGACAGGCTGAGAGAATTGGGCTTGTTCAGCCTGGAGAGGAGAAGGCTCTGGAGAGACCTTATTGCAGCCTTCTAGTATCTGAAGGGAGCCTACAAAAAGGATGGGGATGGGATGAACTTTTCACAAAGGCCTGTAGTGATAGGACGAGGGGTAATGGCTTTAAACTGGAAGACAGGAGATTTAGATTGGAAATTAGAAGGAAATTCTTCACCCTGAGGGTTGTGAGTCACTGGAACAGGTTGCCCGGTGTTCAAGGCCAGGCTGGATGGGGCCTTGAGCAACCTGGCCTAGTGGAAGATGTTCCTGCCATGGCAGGGGGGTTGGAACTAGATGACCTTTGAGGTCCTTTCCAGCCCAAACCATTCTATGATCTGTAATAAGGAGCAATTATGCACCAAAATACAGAAAATGAAACTATAGATTGAAATACAGATAGAAATATATATTATATAAAATATATATAATTATTAAATATTTCAATTAATATAAATATCAATAATTTCAAATGCTAATGTAGACAAAGTCTTGCATCACCAACTATGAGGACTGTACCTGTTTTGAAGTAAAAACACTGTCATATTTCATGAGTGGGACATACAGTAGACAGAAGTTTACATCTTTATTGATATACAGGTGCAATGAGATTAGAAAAAAAAATCTTAATTACTTTCGGTACCTTTTAAGATTGAAGATTACTTTTATTCAAATGATATTTTTTAGGTTTTTATTTTGGAATTATTTTTTAAATTGTTTGTTTTTGCAACACTACTAGAACTAGTGCTACCATTTTGTTTCACACACAAACTTCAACCTAGAAAAAAACATCGTCTCCTTTGGTTTGCTAACAAGCAAATTTGCTTCAGTTATCGTGACAATGAGTTGAAAATGGTCATGCACATTTTGCTGTTTAGGTTTTTTTAGATCAATAATTGTAATGCCAGTGCCAAGCACTCTTACAGTTTATAGGAGTTCTAGGCATGCAGCCTGGTGAAAGAAATTCTCATATCTTTTAGACAGTATGTCTGGTACTTTGACTCTAGGTTACAGGCTGCTCAGCTGCTGCACAGGCTGGCTGAGAGTCTGTCACTTGTGGGCAATGACCTCAGACTTGCCCTCTACTTTCCCCTCAAGACAGGTTTCTATACATGCGTGAAGTCTAAGTTCAGACTAATCCTGAACGGGCACTAAATAATATTTAATGGCTCTGCTGGGAGAAACAAAAATGCATACTGCACAAGATTAGAGAATGATAAACTACGAGATATACTAACAAGAGAAAGCAAAGTAGCTGATACAGTAGCCTCTCTCATGTTCCTGCATGCCTAATTCCTGGATGATAGCTAGTGTTGAGTTTCTTGGGGAAAAAGAAAAAAAAAAAGAGGCTAGGGAATCAATTAATTTTTAAAAGTGCAGGAGATTAGTAAACTTTTTCTTTTATTTTAAAAAGCTATTTCTTCGTTCCAAAACAGAACTGACTTCAGTACAGTTTAACTGTCTAATCATAATAAAAATGTTTTATTTAAAATTTTCCCTCGCATTGTCTTTGACCACTTTGTGCATAATATTTCTATGGATGTCTCAGCACTGACATTTATTTTTCAGGCTTATATGCTTTGTAGGATTCTGAAATGCAGGAAATGGATCAGTTTTGTCAATAAGTTTTTTTTTTCTCCTGTGGTTAAAGTAAGATTGACTATGATATAAGGCTGAAATTTCATAAGATAGGTACAAGCTTATGTATTGAAGTCTGTATTTAGGTAATTAAGCAAAAAATTACAGTGTTTCAAAGCAGAGTGACAATAATTTTATATTGACTTTTGTGTGAATTCTTGATTGCTTAGCACTTTAGAAAAGGGTGGCTTATGCCTTTAGCTCTCTGTTTAGATAAATTCCAGGTATGAAATATGAGCCATTTGCTATCTTTCATGTGAGGAAAAATTGTGAAGATGGCTAAATCATGACTGTGGGTAGTAAAACTGTAATTAGCATTATTCTGAAGTCCACATAGTAATTTTCCCTTCTCTTCAGAGGTCTGCAGTTCTGTTTTCTCTGTGTAATGCTTCTAATTCAGGTGATTTTCCTGAAGCAGTAATTATAAACTGCAGTGGGAGATTAAAACAGGAAAGAATTATAATATTTTTTTTGTAAGACATTGATGTGTTATCTCAGTTAAAATATTATATTGCAGTGGTGTAGGGTGCATTTTTACCTTTTGGGAAAAATTGGAATTTTCAAGAATTCGTTCTTAAAAACCTTCTCCTTTCTGGCTCTGTCAGGCTCTAGTTCTGAATGCATTCCCTCATGTTACGCCTCTAAAGAGTTTTTGTTGTCATAACATCTTAAATTCCAGATTCTTACCCACAAACTGTTCCGGTTTGGTTTGTGTCCAACATTACCTGTTACTTTGCATAGATATGGATATTTTTGTATGCCTATAATAGGCAGGCATTCATATATGGAATGTAGGACCCCAATATGTATACGCTATTCAAACACAGAGAGAAAGAGAATCACTGTTCCAACCAGCATACAATCGAAGTATGAGGAAAAATGCTCAGATGGCACAGAGAGAAAGAAGACCTTTAAGGTGAAGGAGTAGTTTTGGTAGCTGAGCAGCCTAACCACTGAAGAGTTTTGGAAAGTATCTTGTAAAGGAAGAGATTAAAAGGAGGATAATGAGGAAGCTTTGCAGATACCTGTGTTTCCTAAGGGTGACTGGGAATCTGCTTCAAAAGCACAATGATGATATAAATTGAAAATGTGAACAATGGAGTTAGCATCTAAAAAACTGAATTTGAGATAATGAAGAAAGGCTGCAGAGATCCTCTGAGAGGAAAAAAGTCATTTGAGTATTTATGTAGCAGGGTAACATAGGCTAAGCAACTAGTTAGAAAACCACCCCAGATAAGGGCAGGGTTTTTTTTTATAAGGCTAAAGAAACTTTTTTTCTTTATAAGATGATGGAAAACAGACCATTTGACAGTAATAACCTTGTGGTTATTACTGTATCTTTGATATGTATGGGGAGGCGGGAAAGTACAGTAAGATTTAGACATAGTCTGGCTCCAAGACTTAGATAAGGACATCTGACACATGTAAGAGTTAGATTTATCATGACTGCTAGTAGCACAGACACCACTAACCTCAGCAGCCCTTAGGCTTAGTTGCTAGTCTTTCATGTGCCAAGCTGCTGTGTTAAGCACTCATTGACTGGGATGAATCACTCCACTTAGAAATGTAAATCACTTACAGCAGCAATAGGGTGGAAGGAAGTCTGAAATAATTAAAACTTGGACTGCATATGGGACAAATAGGATGTTTCTGAAGGGAGCTTGGAGACCAAAATAACTACAGCCGTCCATTCTGCCTGCTTCCAGCAGGGCCCATGTGGTTTGAACAGCTCTGATGCTATTCTGAAAAGGTAATCTTCAAAGGTGTGTAAACCCACTTACCTGCAGTGTGAACCCAGCTTGGCTGCCTGCTGTTCAGGGCACAAGAACAACAGTAACTCAAGTGAGACCTCTTCCTAGGAAAGCTCAGGTATCTGCTGCTGCAAACCTGGAGACTTGCAATCAACCTGCCCCCCAGTTCCAGGATTTCCTATAAAAGGCAGTATGGACAGGTTCATAATTGCCTCAGAAGTGGCTTGTGACAGAACGCAGTTTTGGCTGCACACTGTCAAATACAATACAGAGGTAGCCTGAGTAAAACAGGTTGTAAAATTAAACAGAATCTTAAAATTTCATATGGCTGCCGATAAACCTATGTGCTTATATTTCAAAACAGGTATCTTAAGATTTGAGACTGTAACATACTGCACACTTTCACTCAGGTCCTTTCTTCTCAGGGGGCATAGTCACCAAGGGGACAGGTGTGTAAGGTACCTATTCACAGTCTTATGCTTTGGCCGTCTGTTATGTAGCAGATCATTGTGTTCTCACTGAAAAAGTACCTCTTGCACTACACTCTCATCTGTCTTTGTCTTTTACAGTGTTAATAGTTTTGATCTTGACCTTTTCTGGTTTTGGAATATTTTGGATACATCCACCTCTCCCTGCTTGCTGGCTTGCTCCAAGCATCTCTGGTCAACCTGTAGTTCACCCAAGAACTCCTTCATTACCAAGCACAGCAGAAAGCCTAACTTCACAACTAGATACCTGAAAACCCATCCTAACAAACCCAAAGGTACTCCCCACGTAGCACTCAGCTTCCAGCAAGCCCAGCTGCTTGGGAAGGCTGGAGTGGACATGGAGAGAGGGAGCACACTTTTACCTCATTCTCTAGGACCTGTTAAGGTCAAGTCCTCCATGGGCTTGCCAGAAAGGTGTAAAGATTTCATGGAGGAAAAAAAATTGGAGCAAGAAAAGTAAGAAAAGAGGAAGGAGAGCAAAAATGTTTATGAAACTTTCACACCTTTTTTTTTAAAATTACTTTCCCCAGGCTAGATCCCTGCCCCCATCCTCAGCCTTTCCCACTTTGAGGGTTGCTGGTTTATAGCAATTGTTTCCAATGACATTTTATGTTGTATGACATTACATGTCATAATGTAAAAAGTAATTTACCATCCCACAACTTACAGCATAAGAAATAATTCACACTATAAGTGACAAAAGGTGATTTCCATCATAATTTATAAACACTTTAAAAAGAAAAGTAATTATCGAATGATGGATGATATATTTACATTATTTGTTATAGTACTTTTATTAATTTATTAATAAATATTTCTCACTCATATTTTCTTCGATGCATTAGTCTACCTATAGCAGTGATATATAAAAATATGTTCAGAAAAAGAAGCTACATCTTTTTAGCACATACAAAGGTCAGCTGGTAAAATTTCAGTATGTAAAACAAAGCTGAAAGGAAGTATTCCTCCAGGTTAAAATGCTTCTACTTTAAGGTAAGACATGAGCATTTTAGCTAAAATTACATTTTTACCTAGCACAAAGCAGAATTTTTCTATTTTTTTATTATCAATTAGATAAACTTACCTGCATGAATGAAGTCAGGAGCACGTTTTGAGAACAGCTTAAATAGGACCAAGGGTTCATCTATTACATTACGAACATACATCCTGATGCAATTTCACATCATAGAGAAAACTAAGAATTTTAAGAGTACTAAATACAGAAAAGTGGATAAACAGGCATAACAAACCAACTCCTACTTAAAATTGCTAAGCCCTTAAAATTCTTCTGTATCTATAGTTTTCACAGACTTTTTCCTCAAAAACAAATTCAGATTTGTTTGATGTCATTTCTGCTTATGAATATTAAGTCACCAATTTTTCCTTGTCTCAGAATCAATGTAACATGATCATTTCTAAGCTTCTTAAATGTGCACGTTTCCCTCAGACTTAAATGTCCTTCAATTCCTTAGAGCCATGACCTACACATTGCATTGATCTCTTCTCTGACAGTGTTCGCTGTTCACATACTAAAGACTTGCTTTTCATAACTGGATATTCTTATCTTTATCTTTATTTCCACTGTTGTACCCTTTCTCAAGTGCATTGACAGATGGTTTAAATTATACAGTTAATTATAATGGTTTCCTACTTTGTTTTCTCCTTCTATGTTTGTTTTTACAAATGTATCTATTTTGTATATATGACATCTGCAGAAACATCATTTAGCTCTCAGAGTCTGGTAGGAAATGGTGCCCTAACCTCAGATGCATTGACCAGGCAAGAAGAGGGACATGCTGAGGAATGCCTTTCTGCATTGTTTCTCAGCTGGGTATGTTGTAAATCAGCACCTGATTCCGGGAGTTCAAGCGGCTGAGGCTGTCTCTCCTCTAGTAGGGCTGGAACTAGCTTTTGCACTGGTTCTGCTATTGGCAGAGTAAAGAGTTATGGGACAAAAACTAATCATAAATTTATCTTCAATGATTTAAGATAATGCCCTGGACACCCAGTGCCAAGATACCAGATGACATTATAACCTCACTACTATAAACTAAAAATTGCTATTTAGAAAAAGCATTCCAAAACACTTTAACGTCTATTACAATATTAAAAATGAAAATGTAGAACAACAATAAGCTGTTTCAATCACAAATGCAGGAGTACTTTCAGCCTTTAAAAATGTAAATGTGTGTTCTTGAATGAGAAGGATAGCTGAAAGTATTTCAATCACAAATTCTTTAAAATGGATGAACTGTTATTTCCCCATCAGAAAAGCTGAGGCTGAAAGAGACATCGTTTGCTGTTAGTCAGATCTGCCATTATTTGCTGTGGTCTTCACTGTACCATATTGCTTCTCCATATTTAAGTTCTCGTCTTACATGTGAGTCCATATGAACAGATTCATACGATACAGACCTCGTAATCAATTGGTTTCAATTCAGGATATAATGGGAATGACTGAGTGTGTTGCTGCAAAATCTGTTATCATTTATGCTATTTTAAAGTATATAGCTATATTTCAGAAATTTCTGATTAAAGGTTTTCTGTTTTTAAATATCACATGGTATCCAGTGATATTCCCTTATTTCTGCTATTTTTAAACTTTATTGTTACTTGCAAAACACATTTTGTCTGTTTTCTCATAACAGTTAGTAGCATGAAGTTCATTAATTTTTAAGTGTTCTGGACTGCTAAACATTTAAAGAGTCTGGACATAATGCATTCTTATTTATCTTAAAGAAGCACATTTCTCTAATTTTTCTTCTTGACCAGCCATAGGGTTAAAAAAACTCAGAAAACTCCCAAACCCTGATAGCATTAGACTTCAAAGCCTATAATATTAGCACTTCTAGCTCTTGATTAGATTATTTATTATATCTTTACATTCCTATATTCTACAGAATCGAATTAACATACCAAACAATTTTTTTTAGGGTTAGAATATAAAATATTAAATGACTGGAAACTCACCAGCACCTCAAAAGAGAAAAAAAGGTGAAATCTTTGCTGTTAAATAAAAGTCAGTGTATCTAACAGTCTTCATTAGGTACTTTCTGCTTCTGCAGAAATACTAATTCCCAAGCTCTGCCTTCCTTTTCAAATCTAAAGCTTTTTGCAATAAGGCATTGCTCAAAGAATGTGGCAAAGGCAGCCGATGCTGTTGCTCCTGCTTGTAGTTGACAGTTTAATAGCAAAACCTATTTTATTGTTTCTGGGAATTTTCAAGATTTGTGTTCCCCTTTATGCAACTGAAAATACTTTAAGTATCATGTAGGACCAGTTCAGGTGGCTCTCTTAAATGCAACCATAATCATTTGCATTATAGTTTATTATTCTGACATACTTCCTTGTTTTTTATTATTCTGAGATACTTCCTTGTTTTTATGCCTAAACCCTTATGATTACTAATAGTATCTTTTGATTCATTCTTTCCAGGCTAAGATGTTTCATGTCTAAACAATATGCTCTTACAAGTTATAAAGTATCTATGTGAAACTCTAGGTGGACACCAATGCTCACCAAGAGTATCAGTCTGAATTCAGGCTTCTTGCAGATCCCTAGACATCTTCTGGCAGTTAATGTAGGACCTTACCTGTGCCCAGCATCAGCTGTGTAGAATATCGCAAGGGCAGATATGGATGGATAGGGTGGGTCAATATGCCTGTGACCCATCCACTTAGGAAGCCAACACACCTTTTAATGTCTTCTAGATAGAACTCATTTTTAGGAATTCTTTCTGTGGACTTACCTGCTGGGTCACCTCACAGCCAGTTTCCAGCCTGTTCACAGGACAACAGTGCAAGCAGAAAGAAAATCTGACTTCTAGCCTTAGTCTTAGCATTATTTTAGAAAAAAAATTGAGATGTAATAATGGAATTTCAGTTGGCATGTTGGTAAATGGCAGCTGACAAAGAAAACTCATTCTGGTAAGTGGGATGATAACTAACCAGCAAATTAGTGGATGGATTATGAAGAGCTGATGGGCATGGCCAGGTGGTCTCGTGATGCAGGAGCTGGAAGTAGTAAAAGCAATGGGTCCTCTAGGATGATTTTGAGAAAAGCCTTATGTGAGAGACAGCTTAAATGACTACTTAGACCAAACCCCAAAGATTTAAGTTAAGAATTACTAGGAAATTCAGAGTAATAATGGAGTGTTTTCATATTTTTACTTATGGTTTATCTCTTTTACTCTGTTCAGAGTAAAACGTAACTCTATCAAGGACTTCTGCAAAGTGTCTGTGTTGTTCGCTTCAAATGCTGCTTTTCTGAATCACATGCTTCAGTTGCTGCTTTTCTAAGTAGTGAGCTGTACACCAGTGTCAGAAATACAAAGCTTTGGGATAAATCTCTTAAAATACGATGACTGCAGGAATATGCACTGATGCTGGGATTTTAGGAAGGCTGCTGAACTGCAGAGGTAGTGTTTGCCTAGCTGTGCCAGAAAGACTTATCAAGGCAATGTGTAACCTACCAGGAGTACCTCATCTCAATTGCAAAGGAAGGCAGAGATGCAGAAACTAGTTCTAGTGTGCTTGTTTGCTTGAGTACTAGTAGCAATAGTTCATGGATGTTAGTGCAAATTACTTTACCTAACATTCAACAGAGTAATTTAACCGTGCAACTACACTACCCCTAGGGCACAAGGTGCCAGGGCTTGAGCACTGTCAGGTCTCAAGGGTATCATCATGTATACCCATGTCTGGACACAAGCTTGAGAGATGGTAGCCTTATGAATGTCCATTTGATGAGAATTTTCCAAAATTACATTGGAATAATGTTGTTAATTCAAATTTTGTTGAAAATCAGTTCAAAACTAATCAAGAAATATGTGAGGGTTGTTTACTTGTTTAGTTTTTACCAGTACTGTGGTTTGGAAGATGTTTCTTTACAGCAGTGATGTGACTTGTTTTTATTCATTGTAAGAAATTTTGAGAATTATCTGTATTATAAAATATTTTTAAAGTTAAATAAAGTTGTCTCTGCAACAACAGATACTAATTTTGCTAGTGTAAAGAGAAATTGTTTAACTCCTAGTAATAAGCAATTTCTCACGTATTATTAGCAAATTATTAAGTTGGTAACAGCCTACTAAGAAATAGCAGAATCCTCTTACTATTGGCAAAAATGCTTGCTTGTTTGTGAGTTCAGAATCACAAAACTGCAGAGGAACTTGGGAGGAGAACTGTAGTTGTGTTGTCTTAGCATGATCTGGACAGTAAAAAAGGATACATTGCCTTGCCCATGTAAACAGCAATAAAAATGCCATGTGTTTACAGGCATGTGTTACATGTTACGTGACATTAGCATATAGCATACAAATTGTTTTGACAAACGCTTGATTCACATGTAGCCCATGTATTTGTTGTGTCTCATAAAACCTAAGAGAGACTGATGGCTGCAGAAGGGCACGATGAACATAGGAGCTATACAGAAATCACGCAGCGGCAATAGCGCTTCCTAGGCTGCAGAGCTGGTTTGTGGTTTGAGTATCTCCCATCCCTTGAGCGCTCCCTCCTTCCAAAGATGGATCCCTCACTTTGGGTGCTGCACTGCACTGACAGCATGTAATACCATACCCTGCTTCTAAAACAGAGCAGTGGGGCTGTTCCTGCCTCCTCTCTGTACAAGCATGTGCTGAAACATACCTTAACTGCACTGTGAATGAAGGCATGGGGATAAAGTATCAAAACTTGTTTCTAATATTTAATTGGAGGAAGCTGAAACTCCACCCTTCTACACTTCATATAGGTGTCTGGATTTCCTGTGCAGTATGAAAAGTATTTACAAGTTTCTACAGTTTTGGGGTTTTTATCACTTCATAGCAGATCCATCATTTTGCTTGCAAACCAGCAATTCTTCTGGTCTCCTTAATTACAGTTTATTTTTTTTCCCATTATCTTCTGTGTTAAATATGTTCTTGTTGTCCCCACACCCACTTCCTCGACTCAGGGGAACTTCAAGAGTGAAACCAGTGCTTGCTCTTCTACCTGTTTGCAAGAAAAACACACACATTACTAAAAATGTCAGAAAGTTTCAAAAATGTAAATACTTTTGTCATTACATCTTTAAGGCTTCTGACTCTTCCACTGACCACATGAGACAGGAAATACCAGAATGCTGTTAATGGGGTTAATGACCCACAAAGGTCATAATGTAGTAACTTTTTGAGTATGGAGATGTCTTTGGGTTTGTTAGCTCTGCAAATTTCACATCATTCCAGGGTATAGAGCAATCTGTTTTCATTAGCTTTTATTTCTTGTTTCCTAAGTGTGGTATGATGCCAAAAACAGACCTTAAATCTTGTCTTAAATTCAATTGTACCTTAATGTAAAATGAATCACTAGCATTATATAATTTACACTGCGTAGTCTAAGTTGCTTTGTTTATATTTTTAGCCAAAGAAAGGTGCTATTATATTTGCTAAGGTAAATGGAAACAGATGTTTCAGACATTACTAATTCAGGATTGATTTTCTTAAGCAATGCAGATTGCCAATAGAAAGGGTCCCTGCTCTGACCCAACGAGAGAAAGATTGCTGCTCTGTACTGCAGTCATTTGCTGCACAAGATACACTGCAGGAATGCAGTAAGCATGGGATTCATTCGGCTTCGTAGCTGTCCAATAGTTATAACCTATTAAATGTATTTACTCAGATGGAATAGTAATGCAGATGCATTGTGACTTGTCCCATTAATTATTTTTTTTTCTTTCTATGGAACTGCATAACTAATTTTGTTTTTTCAGCTCTCTGAAACAGAAATGACTTGGTTGCATTTAATGGAATTAAACTAGCAAAGCAGTAAGCAGAAGCAAGCTATTTATTTTTAATCTAAAGCAAAGCCTAGTAGCTAAATTTTTATTTAGAGATACATTAGTTAAACTTTAAAATGTAATGAGAATAGCATTCTCAACAATGCATACATATATATAATAGTGATTAATAATATGCTGTAGCCACATCATGTGGGTTTCTGATTTCCTCTCATTGAGAAACGAGGATGGGACTAAGAATCTAGGTATTACAGGGGGGGGAAAAGGCTGCGGATACACACATCTGCTCTGACTTCAGGGGACAACAGTTTCTAGAACAGATAGCTCACAGGGACCGTTCTTGTTTTCCCCGGATGGGGGTTTTGCTTGGTTAGTTATTTTGTTTGGGGAAGCCTGGCTTGTTTTATTTGTTTCATTTTTCAGAACTGAGTCTTTATTTGCTTTGTAAATTGAATAAATTAATTGGGAGTGAAAACTAGAACTAAACCCGCTTTCTCATAGGTATTCCTAAACTTATCTATCTATTATCTATTCCTAAACTTAGCTATCAATACACCTCTGGCAATTTTGAACTGACTCTTCTCAAGTAAATTTATTAGCTATAATAGAGAAATAGCTCTAAGAGCAGAGATCAGAAGCCACGATTGTCTTCCCAAATGAAAGCTTACCATTAAGATGCCAAGTTCATGTTTTCTTATTTTCTTTCTTTTTATCCCATTAATCTTGATTTAATTCCTGCACAGTGAGGACAGACCACTGCAAAGAGAGATCAGACAGTCTGTTGCCCATGGTAGTGTAAGAGTTTTGCTGATGGAAAATGTGGCTTTGAATTCTCTGGAGCTGGTGAGGGAGTTTAGCATAGGTACTCATGCAATGAGATGTGAACTAAGCAATTATACAACAGCATGGATATCAAACATTAGCTATATTTCCTATCTCTGTTCTGCTTTCTGGCTGTTGGACAGCCTGGATATAGCTACATAATAAATCACATATCTCCGCATGGCTTTTTGCAAACTAAATGGTCATCCTTTCCTCTCATCACTCCCCTTCTGTGACTCTTTCCCTGTGCCAATAACTTTGCTGTGTGTCAGGTTAGGTAAGGGAAATACCTGGCTGCAAAGCATAGACTTTTGCTTGAGCTAGTATATACTATTTTATTGCTTCCAATATTTCAGATAATTAATTTATAGCTCAGTGCATATATATATATATGTACCTTATTTTGATGTCTGCAGCATTAATTTAAATTTATTTAATTTTCTTTAAATTAATATACATTAAATAAATATAGTTAGCCAAGTCCAAGTAATTTAATGCCAGCAAGTCTTTCTGCCCAGATCTGCATTATCCATGCCAAGAGGGGTGGTGACAAAAGATATGGGCGAATCCTATTATTAGCCTGGTAATATGCATGTTTCCCTTACAAAGCTGTCCATAAGAATTAAATTTAAATTTAGGTATGAGCTACAGAGAGTTATGAGAAGTTGCATAGTCCGAATATTCTAATCTGTTTTCTGTCCTTCTGCCAAGTGTGTTGCTTTGGATATCCCACCTACCTTTGCTACCTGTAGTAGCCCTAAATTGGTACGAACAGGTCAGCTACAGGCTCAATTCTGTGAAGAAAGGAACAGGGGTTTCTCCTTAGCTAAGGCCTCACATACAAAACTGCATACCTACCTTCCTCTCCCACAAATCTACATGTGAAGAAGACAAGAATCATAATGAGTACTTGATAAATCAAAAATAATGAGAAACTGTGCCAATAAACAATAAGAAAGTAATATCACATAGAGATTTGGGCTCTCTGAGTTCACATGTAGATTCACTGATTTATCTTTATTCTGTAGTAGCTGTGGTCTGTTAGTTGCGCCTTGAATCAGCCAGGCGATGTTCCCTGGCCTTATCACTGATAACCTTGATAATACCTAGTTAGTCTCTTTATAAAAATGAAGTTACCAATGTTACATCATTGCATCTAGAGCACATAAAAATATTAATGCCACTGCTTACTACTCTGATGCTTTTTCAAAATAGTAAGATGCATGATTTTTAATAGAACTGATTTGTTAGATTACGCCAAAAGCAAAACCATAATGTGTGTCACAGGGCAAGGGCAAAGTGAAGGGCAAAGATTAAGTTCTGCTTACTCTAGCAGAATTGTCTTCCCTCAGCAATCAGTTTCACAGTGCTAGAAAGTACACAGAAACAGCAGTCTGTACAGATATTTACGGGTACCTTTGCAAAATTCAAAGGGAGATTAACCAGACAAGTGAAAACAGTCTGATTTAATTTGCGAATCTCTTAGTATTTTGATTTAGTGTCATTTTTATTTTCTATTAGTGGTGAGAGATGACTTATTTCTTACATCACCAAGTGTAACAAATCAGATTTTGTGATGTATGTAATGAAGAGTCCTGTGAGTCTTTAATTCTGCAAGCAGCAGTGCAAAAAACAACATGCAATGTATTTGTTGAAAGGTTTATGTGCATTCCCTTTTGCACTTATCTTAATTGCACATTCAAATCCAGCAAACCAGAGGTGCGCTATCTCAGATTGCATCATGTAGCAGTGTATAAATCTAGTTGCAATGGCCTTTCACCAAGCTGAGAAACTGGAGAATACAAACAAACAAAAAAAATTAAGTGGGGTGGAGGACACCTAAGTATTAATTCACCACTACTTCCAATGTATGCAAAGTTTTACCTACAAAAGTAAAGAACATAAATTATTCTCTAGTTATTCTCTAGACCATTGTCCTGATTTTGCTGGGATAGAATCATAGGCCAGCCGTCGTTTGCCAGCTGTTAGCAGGTTTGAGTCAGCCCAGAGTTTAAGCTGAGAGGGGCAAAAGCCAGGACAGCTGCTCTGGGCTGGCTACAGGTGTGTCCCATACCACACTCATTATAAAAGGAGAAGTTTGTTGACAAACTTTGTTCTTCCTGCTTTTTTGCTGCCTTTTCTCGATGGTTGCCGTCCCTGGAGGGGCTCGCTCATCATCCTGCTCCTGAGGACTGCTTTCCTGTTTATTGTGACAGCCATACATTCGCTGGGCTGAGTATAACTTTGTATACTTTATATTGGCATTAGTATTGACATTCATTTTGCTGTTCCATTAAATCCATTTTCATTTCAACCCATAAGTTTCCTTTCCTTTCCCAAATCCCCTTCCCAGCTGGGGACAGGTCATCAGGTGATAGAACAGCTCCTATAACTTAGACTTGAATGTGGACTAAATGTAGACAAGCATATTCTCTAGTTCATGCCATGTTTATCTGTGTGTGACATCACTAGGCCCACAGAAGAGCAAAAATACCATTCTGGTATATTCACCATGTCTGTACATTGGAAACATACTTGCATCACTCAACAGTGTTAGCCATAGAAGAAACTGAACGTCTATGTAGCATGATGTAGAAAACATAGCACATGGCACATTGCTATATTGTAAAACTGAGAAGCTATAGCTTTTTAAAAGTTAATCATATCGCTATTCTACTTAAGTAAAATTAAATGTTGCCTAATATGAAAAATTAGATTGCTGAGAATCTTGGCACCTGAAGGATGGAGGGAGAGACAGGAAAAAGATTGGTTTTTAGAGATCGTGTTTGATTACAGGATTTGGATATAAAGGAGGTCATGAAAAGCTTTATATAGGTGTTTATGTAGGTGAAAGTATGAAGCTGAACCAGACCTGTTGTACCGCCAGCATTGTTGAACCTTTTCTGTTACAATCAAATTCCTACATTTCTAGCACATAGGGTCCAATGGAACTTCAACATCTCAACATTCAATATATTCTGTGGCAAATGGAAGCTCAATTTTACTTATTAGTTGTGGTCACAGATCAAACATCAAAGCATGTTACAGTTTTAGATTTAAGCATAAAGAAATTAGCTTGCTAAAATTTAGGTATTTACAGTACTGTAGTTCTACTTGTATGTTAAGGTCCTCCTGATCAAACTCTCCAGAAACTCTTGTCACCATTTGTTATGAAGTCATGAAGAATATAAAAGCTAACAGTAAACCAGTTTATCAGGGTAGGAAATAATCTTGTAGTTCAAACCTGTCTCTTTTTCAGAGAGTTATGTATCATCTAATTGACTCCTTCAAAGGCTAATGTGCAACATATTTGGAGTCATCATTAGACAAGGCACCATCTCTCCATCTATTTGCTGACATGTCCCTTTGTTTTACCTAGAAAATTTATTTAGGTGGAATTTGAAGACACTAGAAATTTGCAGAAACTCTGTGGATATTTAACAGCTTGAGTTACTAAGTATGCGTAGATCTACAACTATGCAAGGTGCACAGTAGATTGCATCCATCAGGGAAGTGTTGAACCAATTGTATGTATGCTGCTCAGATGGTCAGAGTGTGCATAGCTAATCCAGTGTAGTTCTGGATGCTTCAAACTTAATATGCATGGGAAAATTGACTGCATTTTGCAGTTACACAGAGGCAACTGAGTAACTTCAGACTTATTCTGCATGTGGTTTACAGACGGTCCATGCACACAGAGTGTATTGAGTGTGCTCTGGAATTATCTGGTTTACAGCAATGTATATTATAAAGTATATATAAATATATATTGCCTAGGAAATTTCAGAAGAAACACAATGGTTCTGTTCTCAAATATTCCGAGTCCCTTATTCTTCCAGAATTTGAAATGTCTTGCCTCCTGATGCACTGCTTATAAGAAAGTCACTCGAACACAATGAGAGATGAAAAAGGAAAAAAATAATCTCGTTCAGTTCAGAAGGCGAGTAGGAAAGAAATTAGAAAGAAATATGTATTTCGTATGCTTTTATATTCTTTCATTTGTTGAATTACCAATGCTATGCTAAAGAAAAAAAAAAGTCTATTTGGATTGTGTAAGAAATCTGTAGTTATTTAATTAATATCTAATAGATCACTTGATATAAATCAGAAGGATATCAGTTGATTAACTGGCCTGATATCAGTTCTTATCCATCATATACACACATAAGTGAGAATCAATTTGAGTATAATAAAGGAAATACGAAGCTTTCAGTTAACCACTGTGATATGACAGATAAAAGTGATATAGGATTAAGACTGTAGTGAATTCTGTATGTATTTAATATTGACTTTTAAATCTATAGAGGACTTCTATTTTCAGTTCTGAAGACTTATAATCATGGAAATCCATGAAGGAAAGGAAAATTCATCCAAGGCATATCATCCTTTAATCAGCTAAGCAGGGAATAAAGAGTATTTAATCTTCAAAAAGTCTTCTGAAACATTTTGTTAAACACATCCTACTTAGGTATGTTTACAGGTGTATATCTGGCTGGCTCCATGTACATTTGACATACCTGAGAACATTCTACGATTAATTATAGAAAAAAAAGTTCCCTTCTATAGGAAAAAATATAGGTATTGTTAGAAAAGCCAACAGCACTTGCTGCTTTTAGACTCAGTATGTAAACACAGTAGCTGAATCAAATGTTTTTGCAACATAACTAATGGCTATGAAGTAGCCCGCTCCTATGCACCTGCAAGTTTACCTCCTTGTTCTGCGTGCCAGCTGGAGACTCAGCTGAACTAAAAGGTGATCCTTCCAGAGCACCATAGGGTTTCAGATCTCACCTTTGCTCACTACTTGCTGGCTGTCCATTTCCTTCCTCTTCAAAACATGAGATTGCCCTTGCTACTGTCCAGCACCTCCCTCCCACTGCGCCAGGACTCATTTGGCTTGCTGTGCCCTTGCTGGCCACTGTGGCAGGGAACACTGAGTGCCATGTACAGTGGGGGTTTTGGACAATGAAGGGAATTTTCAAAGGAAAGATGGCAAAGGGGAAAACCAACCTCCTGGGTCTCACGAGGAGGAGAGGTAAAGGCAGACGTGGCTGTGTATCCTCATTTGCTGGTGTCCATGGGGATTATACCTATGCTGAAAGAGGTTTCATTCCTTCCTTTGCCAAATAAGCTGAGCAGAGGAGAGCCTGACTGTCTCTTTGAGTGTCTGTAGCTCCCTGAAGCCCACAGAGGAAGTGGTATCCATCTCCCATAGTATTTGAACAGTGGCTTAGTATGAGATCTTTTTCCCAAATTACAGTGCCACTTACAGGGAATCAGCAAGGTCAGTGGTGGGGCTAGTAGGTTTTTTCCTTCTTTCCTAATATCTACAAGGTGTGACTGAACATTGAGAAATAATGTCAGTGTACAAACTGTGAGTTTATAACTTTTCAGCAGTTCAGAGACTGAAGAGTCAATTCCCAGAAGTAAACAGAACGACAAAATGGGGCGCTGGAGGATGCTCTCTATGTAGAGGAAAATATTTTAAATCCTTGTTGGTTGAGGTACACTTTCTTATATCCTTTTTTCCCCCTAATAGAGAGAGGACAGGAGGATTCTGTTTCCTTTCAGGATTAGAAAGGGAAAGCTTTAGGGAATCATTTTTGATACAAGTCTACACTCTGCAGGGGTGAGTAATATGTGTTTTGGTAGGAGAGAATAGCCCCATTTGATTCTTTTTTTACAGTGAGAAATCTGCCACCTCTATTCCTTAGAAGTCATTCCTCTGATTGTGGGTGGTGATTCTATACATCTGAGTGAAATATGCTTTTTAAAATTTATTTTTCTGAGAAATCAAGAAAATTTGGGTTATGGAACCCATAAGCACTTTGACCCCTTTCTTATTTCATCCACTATATTGCACTACTCAATATGTATGTGTGATTGATTGTGCTCATCCTGGCATTAGTGATCTAGAGGATTGGGGGTTTATTATTTAGTATATTCTGGTGACTTTCTTTTTCATTTTCCAGCTATGTTTTTCCTTCTTCTCCCTTTATTTCTCATCTAATTTCTTTTTCTTCTTATTGGCTTTTCTTTAATAGAAGGTTTAACTCTATCTATATTTTCTTTCCTTCCTGCTCCTTTCCCAGTATGCTGTTCTTCCACCTACTTGGTTATTTTTATTTGTTTTCATCTCTCTATTTTTATACTGCTAATCTTTCACTGTTCCTGTTTTTTCCTTTTCATATGCTTCACTTTCTCCCCTAATTCTTTCTACATTCATTTATGGTCTCCTCTTGTTTCCGTTTTTTGCTCTATTTTCCTCATCTTTTTCAGCTTCTTTCCATTGTTTTGTTTTGTGTGGGTTTTTTTAATTTTATTTTGGAATTTTCTGTAATTCCTCATTTTGTTTGTTACCTTTTCATTTGTTTTAATATATTTTCTCCCAATCACCTCTTCTATTCTTACTTCTGTCACTCATCTCTAGTTTATTTCAGTGAGTACTGACCTGCATTGACCCTGAAGTCTCCTGAAAGGAGACTGACTGATCCTGACTGATCATTTTGCAAGGACCCCAGCAGTGGGTGGAGACTGCAAATATCTCTTTGCGTTCAGGCATGAGGGATACATGTGCCATTGTGTTCCCAAATATGCATTTTATCTGTATGTCTGATGTCACCAGAAAATTATCCTGCAGAATGAAAGATGCTGGATCCATAGTTTTAACAGGACTTCTTTTCATCTTTTTTTTTTTTTCCCCATCAAGTTTATCTTTTCAATTGCAATATATAAGTACATATGTATATTAGAATACTCCCAGAATTATGTAGTTACAGCTATTGAATAAAGAACCAGATATATAGTAACAGTTAATTTGAAATAAAAAGCATCAGTTGTTCTTATTTTCTAGAATAACTACCCATGCAAAAACTTACTCGGAACCACTACTTTACTACCTTCTAATATGCAGAGTTGATTTTGATTTGTTTAATAGGAATTCTGATTCTACAGTGCTTGTTTTCTGATACTTTTGCCAAACTCAGTGGAAATTTATGCATTAGCTCTGATGAACTGTACAATTTATATTTATCAATGTAATTCTGATTTATTCCAGAAGAGTGTGATGTAATTTTAAGATAATTAGAGTTATGAGGAAAGAATATCTGTGATTGTTCTTCAGTATCATGCTTTTGCTTATTTAAAGTCCTGGAGTTGAGAAATTATAGTTTATATAACTAGCATAAGAACCACACAAGTGTGTCTTACAAAGGTCAAATCACCAACTGAACTGCTTATTATATCTTTCTTTAACTAATTTCCAATATTGTGTATTTGAACATTTCAACACAGCATAAACAAACAAGAGCATTTGAAAATAAATGTTGTATCTTTCTTACTTGATGATTTTAACATGTTTGTTCAATTTTTTTTTCTACTTTCTTTTAGTATTTTCCTATGCAGAAGAATAAATGGTAATTAAAATGTGCAGGATGAAAAGATGGAGCAGTCAGTGCTTGTACCACCAGGACCAGACAGCTTCCAGTACTTCACTAGAGAGTCTCTTGCAGCTATTGAACAGCGCATTGCTGCAGAAAAAGCTAAAAATCCTAAACAAGATCGTAAAGACAATGATGATGAAAATGGGCCAAAACCAAACAGTGATTTGGAGGCAGGAAAAACACTTCCATTTATATACGGCGACATACCTCCAGGAATGGTGTCTGAGCCCCTGGAAGACATGGACCCATATTACATCAACAAAAAGGTGAGTCTAATATCAGTCCTGTTCATATGTCGGTGTCTAGAGTGCATTATCATGTTCACTTCATTTCTGTGCAGTCGGTCATATAGCTTGTTACTTCAGTCTGTTAATCACAACCCTGTAGGAAAATGTCATTCTAATAACATGGAGACATTTGAGCATTGCTAAAAGAACTGGGTGTACAACAAGAGCAGAACATGTTTGATGTCAGCAATACACATACATTCTCCCTCCAGAAAGTTAGTAACTAAATATGTAATGTCTTTTACTTATAAAAAGTTGGTTTAGCTAGCATATGTTTTTAGAATACATTTACCCTTGTGTGCTCTTGGCACAGTGGTCCTCCTGTTATACATAAGGAGGAATTTTGCAGTAAACTTATTTTTATAATTAAGCTAATAAAATTGGCAATAAATGTAACATTATGACTGCTTGTATAGAATGGTTGTCCAATGGAAGTAGCAAGGTATAAATAAATAGTGTAAAAATCTAGGCTTCTATTCACTGTTTGCTCAATCATTAGCAAAGAGGCCACTGTCCTCTATGGTACAGGACAGGATCCACCATCTTTAATGGTTACTAACCTTTCATCCTTTTAATTTGCATTAAAATTTATTCCTTTGATGTAACAGAGTTTATATCAAAGGAACATTTATATCAAAGCTGAAACATAGTATGTTGTCTTTAATTATAAGCAGGATATAATACCTATGCAAACATGTATACGTAATAGATGACATCCTTTGCAAACTTTAAAAAAGTTAATCTATATTGCAACTGAGTACACCAATATGCCACACTTTCCCCAAGGTTCTTCAGATTTAATACTGGTGGCATGAACCAATGCATAGCACATTGTATTCCCAGAAATCTGCCTTGATAGCAAATTCATAGGAAATTTATTGAAATCAATAGAGAAACACATAGATAAGCAGAAAATATCATAAAGAGAGTGTAAAACTGATATAAAAGTTTCTGGTGGGACTGGCCTCAGACAGCCCTCGAATCCTTTCAGGATCATTCTATTGCACAGCCCATTTGTAGCAGAAAAGGTTCATGGTTTATAGTGATAGCTAGCTTGGGTGATACTTTAATTATTAGATACTATGACAACTCTGTAAATATCAAGACAGGAGTTATTTTGATTGTCACAAAGTGCTGTGTTGTAAGTGTCTTAGCTTGCTAAATTTCATGTGATTTATGAGAGTATTTTGATAAGAGGGAAAATACTATGTGAAAGAACAATATTTTTATCTTTATTATTTGATGCCTCTGAAAGAGCCTTTATCTGCCATTCACAGTGTATGAAGATTTATCTTTAAATCACAGATCTACTTTTACAAAGATAAAAGATGTGTTTCTATAAAAACAAGCCTTGTAAGGTTCTGTACTAATTGTGTCTGTTTATGATACAGTATCCCATATAACTGCATCCCTACCTGCCCACAGCTCATCCTGGACCTTTATAGTCAAATCCGTTTGTCTTGTGTGTCTTACAGTGAAAATAGATATGTGATAGGTACGACCTGTAGCTATGCTTCTTGAACCCTTGGAAATGTAAGACCCTTTCAGTCCCTTCTCAGAGCTGAAAACTTACTATATTAGCCAAGTCTGATGAGTTGCAAGAAATGGAGTGACATCAGCTGAATATATTCAGCCAAGTTTCTGTACTATTTGAAAGGAAGATTCTTTCTTTTTGCATGCTAAATAACTTTTACAAGTGAGTCGCATACTTGCCGGGATTCTCTTCTTTGTACTGAAGTCCACACATCCTCTCTATGCACGTGCTTTAGTCTTTTACACGACAGAAATAGAAATGGCCCTATCAGTCAAAAGACAAGACAAAAATTTCTCACACATTGCAATTCTCTTTGGTTTTTCTTCCTTCAGTAGCAGTAAAATAGCCTTTCCTAATAGAAATCCACAATCTATTTCTATTTTACATCGGTAATTTGACTTAAAAGTACCTAATTCCTAGATTTTTCTTGCCTAGCTGCAAGTGAATTTTGGAAATACTTTTATCTTGTTTCATTTGTCTTTTGAGAGTATCAGTAGCAGCTGATGCTCCTGCAAGTCTCAGACTGAGAAATAGTTAGAGAAAAGCCTGAAGCGGAAGAGAATATGTCCAGGAAGACATGAAGGACTCTTAATGCTCAATGCATTTACCTCTGTACAATTTAACATTTGAGCTTCCTGTTTATTCCTCTCTGAATTCCACATTGTAAAGCCATGGAGTCAGTCAGCACACCCTTTCCCAGTGTAACAGTCTGAGAACTGCTGCATGATGGTTAGAGATTTTGTATTTCCGCCTGGGGAAGCATGTGTCTGAAATGATATGGATCTAATGAAAAACAGTAGAATGAAGGAAAATACTTATTTGCAAGAAAAGGTTAGGGCAAGTGTATGGATTAGCACATGCCACTGGTGCTCCAGACCTCTGTTAAGATCTCTGAATAAACTATGCCTGATTTACCAAACTATATCAGTTTGGCTTCCAGACTTTCAAATAGGGAATAGAAATGGTTATCTACAGCACTTATCAAATGATACTAATGAACATGGTCACAGTGTTTATGTAGGAAACCTGTACTAGAATTTTAGGAATATTTTTATTTCAAATGTAGGTCATGAGTGAAATAATCCATCGTTTGCCTCATATGCAAGCATTGCATCCTACTTGCTGAGGAGGTTTTTCCTATTTTTAGCAAGACCAAACACGTTCACAGGTTTTTTTTGCATGCATTGAATGTTGAAACATCATCTAGAGTGTTTTACATTTCATCCTTGGGACTTTTTTCTAAGCAATAGGTTTGTACTTGCCATGATTTGATACAGTTTAATACGGAATAAGACAGGAATAAATAAAAGCATTGAGCTGGTGTGAGAGTCTTACTTTGTGGACAAGGTAGCCCTGAGATGAAAAGTTAAAAATGGGAAAACTTGTTAAGGGAAACAAACAGGTGTGCTGGTTTCATGGTTTTGTAATTGTGCTTCTATGCAAAACATACAACCAAAAAAGACATATCCATGCCCAATACTAACCTGAAGTTGAAAGGAAAAGGAAAAAATTGACAACTACTGTTTGTTAACAGCCCATTATAGCAAATTTACACACCTTATAGTATTATTGATTTACATGGTATCACAGCCAGAATGCCAGCAACTGTACCCTTGGTCTATAATTAATAGAATAGAATAGAATACATTTTCTTATATTCTTATGATTTTATTATAATGAAATGCTACTGACTGTGGTGGTCAATAATACTGGTCTCTAGAACTGTGAAGATTAGCATCCTAAATGGTTGCAATGCTCCTTTTTTTTTAATCCAAAATTGAGTAAAAAAGAACTTCGACTTTACCCTTTTTTCACGTTCAGCTTCTGTGTAAGTGCAAATCAGTGTGTTCCCGGTATAATAGTGACTGTCTGTTCATGCTCAAGTTGCCATCACAAAGGATCAAGGAGGTTTGTTCACATCACTGAGAGAAAGGATCAGCTGGAACCCCCTAAGATCATGACCTGCAGGCATGCATCAAAATCTGGTCCACACAGTTTCGTAGTTTAAGGGCTAGCTATTTGGTCCTGAACCTAGGCTATGACATTAAAGAGGAGGGAAAGAATAGGTGGAACTACATGGGTCTTACTTCACTTTCCTCCTGCTATAATATAGACATAGTATTGTTAATTGCCTCTTGCCAGAAGGATGCTGAATGATGTCTGTCGGAGAAGCTGCCTGCTTTTGTCCTGGCGCTTGGTAATATCAGTCCCTAACTGACCAAACCACTAGCTGCTTGGATTCCCACACTTATCGTGGGTTGCAGAAACAAAAAAGAGTCTTTAAATTTGCTTACGTAGCTTTATTACATCAGTAAAGGTGAATGCTTTACTGATTTTAGATATTTTTTAATAGTTGTAAGTGAAAGAATTTTTAAGTGAAAAGTTTTAGCAAAGCAAAAAAATAAGGTCTTGCTAGAAAACATGGATTCAAAAGATAACCACAAAACCAAGAAGCATTACCTTCCAGCGTGTCATGAGTCTCTTATTCTAGCTGCCCCAGGGCTTTTACTAAGAAGGTAAAGACCCAGCTCAACAATATGTCACTATTTGCCTTTTGGAAGATCCTCTGAGATTTTAGCTGGTCTTATTTAACTGTAGGAAGCGGAGATGCAATGGAATAGCAGTCATCTTGCTAAATGTAGCCTTCCAGAAGCTATGTTTACAGCTGACTGGGAGAAAGGAGAGGAGAAATAAGGTTTTGGGAACTCTTTGTCCCAAGAGGTTTTCAGAGACCGTATCTTTGTTCAGTGTGGACTCTTCTTCCCTCTTAGCTGCATCTTCTCAAAATACTCTTCCTCCTCCTTTTTTGCCCTGCTAAGAAGGCAGTTTCTGGGTTTTTATCAAATATGGTAAAGTTACAGAACTGGGATACAGGTTATAGATGCAAAAGCAGCAAATCAGGGACTTGAGGGATTTCTTTGAATTTATATTCACACTGGAATACCCTGAGTCTGAGGTTTCCTGCCTTTACAAAATGATTAAAGAACTTTATAAAACCTAAGCCCCGAAAAGTATACATAATCCTTCATATACAAGCACAAATCTCACAGTTTGTCTGGAATTTATTTAGCTTTTCTCAGTGTATATCTACTTTGTCCTGACAGCTTTGGGTACAATACTTCATGTTCATCCACACTGCCTACACATTGGCTTGCATCTGGGTTGAGGCTGGAATGAAGGCAGCAGGCTCACCAGGGAGGGAATCTTACACAGGAATTGGATATCAGCTGTTATCTGTATTTTTTTAATGCAAATTCTTCAGAGGTAAGACACAGTTTAGTTAATGTTTAAAGCTAGAAGTCAGAGGACCAACAGAGTCATTCTGCAGGCTCCAGTCACAAAGCTGCTTTGAGTGAAAAATTAAAACTGAGGTAAGGAATTTGTATTGTTGGTTCTGCCTATGCAGGGCAGCAGAAAGTAGAACAGCTAAAATAGCAGCAGCCTCCAACTGAAACTGGAGCTGTGCCAGCATGCTGTTATTTTCCATAAGGCATGTTAGAAAAGAGATGTATGTTTAATATGCTTCTGTTCAAAGATTTTTTAAAAAATGTAGGTTGACTAAATGTAGGTGGTGTAGTCTTAGATACGAAGTTAGTAGGGAGTGTGATTTTTAGCGTATTTTGTCAACTACCTCATAGCTACCAAAGCCAAGAGTGTGAGCTAGAGGCTTCTGTGCTGTCAGTCCTGAGGGCTGGGGACAGACCTGGGAGGGGAAACTCACCTTCCCCCTTGGGGTGTGAGGCTTTAGAACATTGTGCCAAAAAATCATTCATCTGCCTGGTTGCTTCAGTGTTTAAAATGAAAACTTCATTTAAGGCCAAGTTATCTGCAGTTACACTTTGAAGGTTGTTATTATCTGTAATCCATAACTGGAAACATGATTTGGAAACATTAGCTCAGGCTTTATCTCACTGTCCTTCAGCTTCATATGCTGTTTCTCCATTTCTGTGCACCTTATACCATTCCTACAAGTCCCGGGTTTGTACTCAAGACAACATAAAGTCTCATTGTTAATGTCACTTACTCTTAAGGGGTTTGGTCTGTATAGAAAGGTGTGCAGCATAGAGCTATGGCAGAGAGCAGCTCAGGGAAGAAGCCAGCACGTGAGCTGGGAGTGGAACAGCCTTTCCTCAGGGTTTAATCCCTGCTCCTCCTCTGCCTTCAGTACTTGTTATATGCCACAGACTGGCAGATACCCTCATCTCCACATCTCTCTCCACCTCCTGGGTCCTCCTAGAGATTTGTTTCTGTACTTCATGGCCGTACATACTAAGCTGCCCAAATCTAAGCAGACTGAAGAATCGTCCTTCTTGATCCTCCTTGGCATATTTTCTCTGTCTGCTAGCCTTCCCAGCAGCAGCCTTGTAGTTCACTTCCTTACAGTCTTGAAGTGATGCTCAATGTCACAGACACCAGAAGAGACCAACAAAAACCTTTCCCACACTTCCACTGGCATTCTAGTTTACAGTTCACTTTGTCAGCAAGGTAACAAAAAACAAGGAGGCTTCATCATAGCCTATTTACAAAATATATAACAGACAAAACCAAAAAAGCAATTTTTGACATTTATCTTGGGCAGATTCTTCAACATCTTTAATTCAGTTCATATTTAGGCTATAATCCTTGCATCATCCCTTCCACTTCATGTAACTTTCTTCTGAGTTACTGACACTTCCTCTGTGGTGTTTTTAATTCTTTTTTGATTGATCTTGCAGTTGAAGAGAACCTTAGTGCTACAAAGAAACCTGACAGTCCACATTTCCTGTGCTGTAGTGTTAATGCTGTTGCAGCATTAACTGATGGCCTATAGTGGAAGCAAAGCAATGTTTGTAGTTTTTGCTCTCATACCATTTATATTTCATGCTCATGGATTTATTTGAGAAAAATAGACAAGCTTTCAGCCTTCAAAGTCTTCTACAGTTCTCTGAAGTAAGGGTTGAATGTCTTTAAGCTTCTCTAAGTTTGATAGGCTCTTTAGCTCTCAAAATTTAAATTTGACATGTGTGTTCTGGGAAAGTTTCACACCTGCAAACCACAATTGTGCAGGGAGGTCTTCTAGGATGTGTCTTATCCTTTTCTCCAGTAAGGTGGATTCAGATGCCCACAGTTCTCAGAGATCTATCTAATCATGGCTATATGTGTTACTGCTATTTCGCTCTCTCCGTAGCATGAAGACCAAGAAACAAACTAGAATTAAAAAAATGAACAAATGGGTAGTCTATTACATCAGTTCTATAAGGATTTCTCATACTAACGCATAATTAACATCCACAGGTAGGGTTTCCCTGCTTATGGTATTTCAAACAGGAAGAAAGGGTTTTCTATGGAAAAACATAAATTAAATTAGTATTAGTTAATCATTTCTACAACTTTTTTTTTTTTCACAAGAAACATCATGTAAATGTATCATACTACTATATTGAGGTTGTTTAATGAAGAAGCAGTATAAAAGCATTAATTAATTGAGTGTTCTATATTTAAAATTGTCTTTTCCTATGTCAAGTACATCAGGTAAGTACTGGAAGTAAGTTTTATTTAAGAAATGAAACTTACTCCATGAGTTTGTGTATTATCTAGTCAAAAAGTTACCGTTTTGTTGATTGGTCACTAGGAACAGTTTTAAAATTATTATCTACATGCTTACAAAATGTCTTTTCTTTCTCTTTTTCAGACCTTTATAGTATTGAATAAAGGGAAGGCAATCTTCCGATTCAGTGCCACCTCTGCCCTGTACATGTTAACTCCTTTCAATCCTCTTAGAAAAATAGCTATTAAGATTTTGGTACATTCATATCCTTTTTCAATGGTTGTTCAAACTATTGCACACTGAAATTAAGAAATCTCATAACTCTTTCTATTTCATTGCAAAGAAAGCTTTTTGTAGGCTGTATTTTTATTTTACAGTGGAATACTCATGGTAAGGTTTTATAAATACTAGAAAATATATAAATATCATATAGATACATTTTCAGCTATTCTGTTGAATTTCAATACTTCTGTACAAATCTGCAGACAGATTTCAGAATCCATCTTGAAGCCATCAATTTCTCAGAAAAATTTCTTCAAATTTGTTTTAACATTGAAAATTTTTGCATCCCAGATTGGGTTTTTGCACTATGAAGCTTATTGATAGAATAACTGCACCTTAAAACAAAACAAAACACATTTGTGCTCACAAATTTCAGAAGAGCTCTGAGTTTTGCAAGCAACTGGGCAGATATGCAGCTGCTCAGGAATGGCTAGAGTAGGGGTATACTTATATTGCTTTTTAGGGGTCCATCTGAGACCATCCTCAAGATGAGCTTTATCGTCTTTTGCAGCAGCATGCCTGGAAGCCTGGTTCATGCATGCTGAATCTCATGTTCCCAAACCTGCCCAGCTGCACCATAAGCCTCTGCCAAATTTAATACATTGCCAGAAATCATAGTGGGAGTCATGCAGGCAGTTTGCAAAGCATCTGTATGGGCAGATGGTGGACAGATTGGGGGACCATAACTGATGGGATGGTGCACAAGGAAAAGTTTTAGACTGGCATGTGGAATTGGTGCCTGATGTATGTAACAGGTTGATGGGAATTTCTAGTGGGTGAGGGTTTGGTGCACTTTTCTTGCAAAACCCCAGGGCTGGGAAAAGTAGTCACCAAATTAAAATTTCAGTGTGATAGTAAGACTTTTAATGCTGAACAGTTAGTCAAATGAAGAAGTCTTATTATTACAGACTGCTGGCAGAACCTTCTAGGTTTTTTGAAAAATGAAGAAATAAGGCTTATTGTTGCTGACTCAGAAAACCTTTTACTTTGAGCTCCCCAGAAGTTAAAGCAGTGAGAGAAGGGGAGGAATGTGTCTGGAGGGTAGTTAGTGAGCATCTGGGGACAGTAGCTAAGGGACCTGACAGAGACCTACAGGTAGGTAGCGATGGTGAGAAAATGTAGCCAAATACTGTCAAGCTGAAGCCTCTGATGAATGTACCTCCATTCAGGTTATAGACTGATTTACAATACCTTCCAACCCTGCATCTCTACGAGTTGTGCATAGGTTCTTTTGTTGGTGAATGGTGGTTTGTATTTTTGTTGTTGTTTTTTATATTGAGGGATAAAATCTCATTTTTCCTAAGACAACATTCCACTTCTTTAATTGTTTTATGAGACCACTGAAGCTGCAGCCAGGCATTTCCAAGTTTTTAAACTACCAAAATGGATTATGTTCATTTAAAGGAATTTTCCAATATTATCAAGTCAGACTCTTTAGAGCTGTCTGTGGACTCTAAGGACAAGTATTGCAAGTATTCCAAGCCACTGAACAACAATTTTTACTGTGCAGAGCTTATATGACAACATGATCTTCAAAACAAGTCACTTAATGAAAGATAATCATAATATTCACTGCTTGGTCAGGTATTTAGACAAAGTCCACCCACCTATCTATGGGAATCAAGCACCTAAATCCTTCCCTGTGATTTATTTGAATGCTTACTTGAAAAGATATGCTTATGTCTGAGTTGTTCAGCAGCTGTAAGTGATGATCCACCAATCATCACATCATCATTGTATGCACCAATTTTTGCAAAGTTTAGGCTGACATGTTACTTCTCCTGTTCCTCCTTTACCTAGAGTGAAGGGTTAGTTTTGTTGGTTGGTTTGTTTGTTTGTTTTTTCACATGGCAGAAAAATACACCTCAATACAAGTTTATCTGTAAATGGCTTTCTTCAGTTTAAACCAGCTTCTGTGTACATTATGTTAATGCAACTATTTTTAAGGAACACATCGTTTAGAGAGATGACTAGAGGAAAAATTAGACTACAGTTAACCATTTAGCATAAAGGTGTAGCTGTTCTTACTTTTTTGCTGCCATCATGTGGCCGTTCTGGGTCAAGTTTTGGGCTAGTTTCGTTGCTTCAGTATTTCCAAATGTTTGGATAATCCAGTTCACTTTATTGCCATGAATAGGGATGGACTGAACTGTTTGTAGTCAATGATCTTGTAAACCAAGAACATGGCGTTGGGTGTAATTAAGCCCCAGTGGACTGTCCCACCTCTCTACCACAAGCCCCTTTGAGCTGTTAGCCTGGGTTTCATAGTCCCAGAATACCCAGTTGTTCCTTGCTGGAACTCTAAATAAAAATTAATTCTCATTCTACTCTTCACCAGTTTTCCATTCTTTTCAAGCAATTGACCACAAGGTACTTTTGAACCATTTTCAAATTATAGCATTGGTAGAACAAGAGATGCTTCTTTTGCTGCTAATGTGTTTTGAGAAAGCTCAAAAATAATACCAGAAAATGATTCACCTGAATCCGTGAGCTGTCTATGGATTTCTGTTTCACAGACTGAAGCATCTACTGCTAACCTATTGATAGGGAAACATAGAATACAGTCATTTCAGCAACTAAAAACAGTATTCTGTATTTTTGACAGACTGGCTCTGCCAGATGCTGAGGTGGTATGTGCTTTCTCTACAGCTCTGACTCCTAGTAAATAGGATAAAATCTTTTTACTTTGCATATGCCCGCTGTTGAGTTTAGTACCAAAACTGTAGAAATGAAAGACTAACACTTATTTAGTCATGTCAGGTAAGTAAAAGAGTATTCTTCTGCAAGTTATTTTGGTTTTGGCTGTTACCCAGCTCACGTTACCTCCTGGGCATGTGACAGCCAGCTCCTCTGCCTTTCAGTACCAGCTGAAAACAAAACATGAAGACATCAACAAATCAACTTCAGAATATCAGCAAATCAAGACTCATACTAAAGTTTAATGTGCTAATGTGCAAACTACTAGGTTAAGGAAAACATATATGCAGTGTTTACCAAAGTCTGAAAGATCTGTGTAAGTGGCAATATTTTACTGTGCTTAAGATACATGGCTAATGTGACATTGTATGCATTACTATTGTGCTTTCCTTAACTGTATCTACATTATTCAGCATGATTATCATGTGCACTATTTTGACCAACTGCGTATTTATGACCATGAGTAACCCTCCAGACTGGACAAAGAATGTAGAGTAAGTTACATATGTTATTTAAAGATATCTTTGACTGTTCCTGTAGGAGTCAGCATGCCAGTAACAGCAGTCCTGTGTGCTGGCAGGAGCTATCATGAGACACTACTACTGTTTCCTGTCTAAACTATGTAGAAATGTTGAAAAATTATTTAAATCTCTTTCTGGTAGAATGATTAGGTAGAAAAAAAGGAAAGGTGTTTACAGGTCGTATTCTACTGAGACTCCAACAGTTTTCTCTCATCTTCACAGTTTAGCATCTACCCAACATTTTTACCCCTCCATTAAGCCACTGCATTAATAGCAGAACCGTGGACATCTCTTTGTACAGATCAGTTAAGGACAACATATAAGGAAAAGTGTTCCTGAAATGAGAATTCAGTGCATGCTTTCATTCTTCCCTTTTTAAATACTAGATGTCTTAGATGTTAATTATTCAGACAGCACCCAGTAACTTATGCTCACAACTCTTCTTGTTAAGAGTAATGAATCTACCTTTGCATACTTTTAGTGTCGCCAATATTTTTTTATATATGTCATTTATTTGATGGATTTTATTTATTTTGATTTATGTACAAGATCAGGACTGCTGTACTTCAACAGCATGTCACAACTAATGCATGTAAATACACAGGTACGTATAATGAATACAATGCATTTTAGAAGGACTTGCTTATTTACTGTATTTCTTTTCCAGTTTTGAAATAAAAAACTCTTTTATCATGAAGTTTCTATCAGAATACCAATGTAAAATGTTGCTACTTATTTTGATTAAATTTTCCTGTATTTTCCAGGTATACGTTCACTGGAATTTATACATTTGAGTCACTCATAAAAATCATTGCAAGGGGATTTTGCTTAGAAGATTTTACATTTCTTCGAGATCCATGGAACTGGCTTGATTTCACTGTCATTACCTTTGCGTAAGTTTTTGCTTTTTGTTTTTTCTTTGAAAGTGAAGGGCAAAAAGGGCATGAAATTAGTATCGATACATATCAATTTTGTTAAATGGAAATTCTTGTATGGATTTTCTTTTGTCTAAAACAATTTTCACGTTCTAATATGCATATTTTGTTGTAAACAAATACTGCAGAAGCCATTAGTACAGTTAGTAGTAGAGAGGCTAATTTCATGTCCTGCACTTTTTTCTCTGAGCAGAAAAGGAGCATCCCTTTGACTTCATTCTCCAAACTTACTAATCTAGTCTAGATACATTTTAGGCTTTCAAAGTTAAATCACTGCGATTCATTTCAGAGACACTTAATTTATCTGAAGGCTCTGAAAGCATATTAGTGCAAGGCAAACTGCAGTGAAAGGTAAACCTCTGACTGTTGCTATTTAATTTTTTGCTAAAAACGCCAAAGCGGTCTTGATGAAAGACCCAAGTAAGTAGCATAAACTTTGCCTAAATTCTGAATAACTGTGATTTAATCCTACAGGTATGTAACAGAATTTGTAAACCTAGGCAATGTTTCAGCTCTTCGAACTTTCAGAGTATTGAGAGCTTTGAAAACTATTTCTGTAATCCCAGGTAAGAAGAACTGGTGTAAGGTGTTAGGCCCCTTGTACCTCCCAACTGTTCCTTTTTATCCTGTCATTGTGTTTGTGTGTGAACTCCCCTATTACAGATATGTGACAGAGTTTGTGGACCTGGGCAATGTCTCAGCGTTGAGAACATTCAGAGTTCTCCGAGCTTTGAAAACAATATCAGTCATTCCAGGTGAGAGCTAGGTTAAACACTGAGGCTGACTTTAATTCACTGAAATGGAACTCATTTTTTTTAAACATAAATCTTATTTCTTTCCACAAAAAAGCAGGAATCGGAAGATATTAGAATTCACTGAAATCTCTGATTCATTGCTTTTTAACATGAACACTTTGCTTTTGAAATCAGCCTTTGAGTTTAACAGATTCTTGCATGAGACATTGCAGTACACAGTGTGTGTGGTTTGCATCATATGATGTCAAGCTTTCTTCTCCACATTCAACGAATATCAGTAACCCTGAAGTTTTCTTACCCATGTGTATCTTACCTACATGATGTTATGTGGTATTTGTTGTGAATATTTGTGTCTAAATAATAAGAATGTTCAAAATGTTGACTTAGGAAGAAGTTGAAGGAATAAGATAATAAAGAATAGCATGGGCATTGCATGGGGGATTTATTATCTTAAAATTCTATGATTTTCCAAACCATCTCCAGTTTTATAGCATTAAATTTTAATCCTATTTATTGTTTAACAGGCTTTTTACTACTGTCTTCTAAATCTACTATGTTATAAAACTGATAGTAGCAAAGGTTTGGGGAAAGAGGTATTGAGAAATAAAAAGAAGACTTTTAGTGAGATTCATGTACAGCATGAATAAAAAAAGTCACTTGTTTTGGCACTAAAACAAGTGTTTTGAAGTATATGCAACTCATTCCATTCACAGTTCCAAATGGACATAAATTTCAGCTATTTATTCATTTTCACAAGTGAAAAAGCTCTTCACAAAAGTGTTATTTCACAGACATTACAATCATTTCTTTAGTCTTCTGCATGAAATCTATAACTTTACTGGGAGACATTGTCATTTTTATGCTTTAAAAAAGTTTTGAACATCAGAATAAGAATTCCTTTGCATTCACAGGCTTGAAGACTATCGTGGGAGCCCTAATTCAGTCTGTGAAGAAGCTCTCGGACGTAATGATCCTGACTGTGTTTTGTCTGAGTGTATTTGCACTAATAGGGCTGCAGCTGTTCATGGGCAACTTGAGGAATAAATGCCTGCAGTGGCCTCCAGAAAATTTTACTTTGGAAACAAATATTACTTCCCAGCTAAACAGCACCATAGGTGAAAATGGTACATTGATTAATTCAACGGTGACTCCATTTGACTGGAAGGGGTACATTGAAGATGAAAGTAAGTACTGTCACTGTAATTCTTACTGAAGTGATTTGTGGCTGACCCAGTTCTTAGAAATAAGGAGGAGAAGGAAGGATCCATTTAGTTACGACAGAGCAGGAGAACTGTCTCTGTCCTAGATCTGCTCCAAAGTCTGGCATGGAAGAGGGAAAAAGGAACATGGTCTCTCTACTTGATGGAGCTCTTTTTCTCAGCTCCCGTTGTCAAATCCACATCTCTCCTGAGACAGAAAGAGCTCCAAAGGAGTTCTTAAAATTATTTAATAGTCTTAAGCATTTTCCATTCTGATACTCCAAAGCAAGATTGGCAACAGCTATGCAATTTATGTCAGTGATGGGAGTCCTCAGCATTTTCACCATCTATCCATTCTTGTGCTTCACTATCCTTATTATTAGAAAGAGGTTTTTTTAAGGTCTAACAGATTTCCCTACTGCAATTTATTCTCGTTCTTATCAACTTCACCACAGGCATCAAAACCAATTTATTCCCTGTCATTAATTACTGTCTCTGAGGTATTTAGACTATTATGTTGCCATGACTGTTCTCTTTTAGTCTTCTTTTTCCATACTAAGCTACTCAGATCATTAACTTTTTTCTTCTACAATTTATTTTCTAGATCTTGATCTTCTCATCTGGATCTTTTCTTGTTTGTAAACATCCTTCATAAAGTGCAGTGTCCACATCTAGGCATTTCTCCTCCAAATGAGGCATGCTAAGTAGAGAAGAAGGATTACATGGTAGCATAGTAACTTACACTTCAGTTTTATATATTCCAGCTATTCTTTACAATTGTAACATCATTAAATCCTGTTCAGCTTGTGGTCTACCTGCTCCTGAATCTTTTACAGACTTTTACCTCATTGAGTTTCCACTATGTATTTGCACAGTTTATTGTTACAGCCTGAACATTACCCTATTTTTTCACACCATCTCTCCAACTGTACTGGATCTTTTATATTGTAATTGTTTCCTCTATCTCAACACCATCCTTATCAGATCAGTATCATTTGCAAATTTGGTAAATGTTCTTCTATCACCTAGATTAGTTAAAACCTTGAATAGCAGCAATCTCAGACAAACCTTTCCAGAAGTTGTTTTGATGCATCTTTCCATTTTCACAATTTCCCAAAATACAATTTTCCAAACGGTTTTTCTGATACAGAGCAGCCTGGCAAACTGAGAATAGATAAAGGAATGCATTTCAGTACAATTAAATATGAGGTTTCAAACCTAAGCTCTATATCCTAAAAATCAGTGCTGCACAATTCATGCTGAGGCAGGCTTATGTGCATAAAGATTGTAGATGATAGCATACAGCATCTCTTACATCTTAGTGAAAGCTAACTTTTGGAGAAAATTAAGAACTAAAGAGGAGAGAGTAGAAGAAAAGGGAAGGGGAAAGGGAAAACTGTCCACAGTGGCCAGATGTGAAGTGGTGGGTTCCCCAGGTGAGTCTCCTCCCCTGGATATACTTTGCAGTATAGCAGTGATCACTCCATCATATTTTTCCCATAGCAACCATGAGTTTTTCATTAGCATCTCCTCAAACTCCCTACAGGTTGTTCTTGTTTACAATGCTATTAGCACTAATTGGAATGCACTTTGATCAGGGTGGGTGCTGCACGGCTGGTTGGTTTTTAAGCTCATACATGCATGTTATTAGGTCACCTAATATAAACCAAAAGCTGCAAGCGAGAAGTAGGAAAAATGGGGAGAAAAAAGAGGTCAATCTCATACCAGAGACGATTGCATCCCATGAGTATCTGCTGCAACAATGTGTTTGCCAGTGTAACGTCATGGGAATAAAAGCAAGATGAAAAACAGCATGAGAACAAAGGGAAAATCGTGCTACAGAGGCTCTGGAAAACATTACCACTGCAGCTTACGTGAAAGATTGCAGAGCTGAAACTGAGAGGATATAGAAATGCGATTGGAAAGCCCTTAGCAATAAAGAAGCTAAGACACTCAAGGCACTCTGGAGCAGAGACTGACAAATTAAGGCTAAAGCTCTGCAGCCAAGAAGCTAAATAGTGTCTTGCTTGCATAAATAAATTATTGACCAGGAAGGCAGTATTACCCCTGTATTTTGCAATACTGCAGTTGCTACTGGAATACTATATAAATTTCAATTTAGATAGACTGTTGAAAAATTGGAGGATGTTCAAAAAAGAGCAGAATGATTAAAGGGTTGGAAAACATGCTTTATACCAAGATAGACAAGGAGCTCAACCTACTTAGCATATCAAAGGGAAGGTTTAAGGGGTGATTTGATCACAGTGGAGAAAAACCTCGTGGGGAACAGAAATTTCACTACAGACATATCTTTGATCTTGCAGGCAAAGATATAACAGGTTCAATAGCTGCAAGTCAAAGCCAGACAAATTTTGAATAGAAGTAAGACAGCCTGTAACTGTGATCACACAGCTGATCAATGGCTGTAATGGATTTCCACCTGAATTTCTTAAATCAATATGCAATCTTTTTGTGAAACTCATTTTACTTGGATTCATGGAGATCTCATGTCACATAATCAAGTCTAAGCAAAGCCAACTAATGAAGACCTAGACTTCAAGGTCAGACTTAATTTCCTGGCTTTTTAACAAAGAATCTGTAAACTCAAGCTCTGATTTCATTTGATTTAAAGAAGACCTGAAGCTCTCTAGAAAACAAAGCTGAATTTAATTATAGAAAGTACTCTATTGAATGGTGACTTGAACCTGTGGTATATTTACACAGGATTTCTTATGTATTATGAAACTTGTAATGAAATTATTAGTCTTATTATGAAGTTAATAAGCTTGTTCTTGCTCACTAGCAGTTTGAAAGAGAAAAGTTATGTTCTCATGGCTTCCTGCTCTCTTTTTGCGGGTGGGCAGACAGGATACAGAAATGGCAGGGCAATAAGAAGGGACTTACCTGGAGCTCAGAGCAGTGCAATGGCACTGTCCTTTGTAGGAAATATCAAAGTGTTTATCCCAGTAGTGGTGTATACTATGCAAAAAAAAGGCATGTAATCCCTAGTTTTGCCACTAAGCTCATTTTTGGAAATACTGTTTAGAGAGACTTTATGTAAGCAGTCCTGGCGTTAGTGAGTCAAGCACTCTTGGGTTTTTTTTCTTTTTCCAAGATAGCAAATCTGATAAACTTAATTCTAAATACGTTTATCTTGGCAAGCTTGCTATAAGCTTTTTTTTCTGGGAAATAATATCTCACAATCTATTTTGTGAGATAACAATTATTCTCAGTCATTAACCTAGGTTTACCCAAGCAACCATAAATTCCCTTGAAGTGCTCACCTACCAGGGTTTTTTTTCCCATTTCCCAATCAGATAAAGGGGAACCAAACATATATCTTTGATGTAGTGAGAGACTTTTAACATTACTTTGGTAAAATATAATTGGGAGGTTTGTGTCTAGTTAGGGACACAGGCATATACTGCTCAGCTTATGTTGTTATAAAAATTTTCCTGTCATGCTAATATTTTTAGCATTTGTTATGGTTGTATCAGTGCACTCAGAGAAAGCCTGGGTGGCTATTATTTCCTACAGAGCTGGCAAGTACAACGTGCTTACAGGGCACATCTTGTCTGAAAGACAGAACCTGAATACAGACCCTATTTTAGCAGTTCAGCTCAGCTGATGCAGTGCTGATCATGACTGACTGCTCCACGTAAACTACATCAGGTCAGGTTTACATTCTTCCCAACCAGATGTTATGTTCCAGCATGTTTCAATCATGATTAGCTGACATTATGCAAAATAAGTTTTGCTTCACAAGGGTCAGCTGTGGTCAGCATCATGTCAGATAACTTTAGTATTTACAGCTGTGTTTCAGCACAGCGCAATTCTGCAATGAACACCAGCCCAGGCTGACAGCAGCCGCATGCAGGGCTGTGCACTTTGCACCGTACGGAAGATCACACCCTATAAGATGCAGGTGTATCATTAGAGACTGGAATTGAGTCCTTCACAGTGTGTCAGAACAAGGTCTACATACAGCTTAAAACCTAGCTTTTCCAGATGGTGAATGTTGCTCACAGAATGGAGAGATGCAGCTGGCCAGGGTATCGTGTATCTCCTGCAGCAAATCCTACTGGCTGAGCCAGTAGCTTGTGACACCTCCTCAGACTTCAAGTTCATTAGATTCTGTAGTAACCCTGCTTGGGCAGCACCACCATAGTAAAGTTTAAACTCTTCCGTGCTGGTAGCATTTCAAATGCAATCATTTTAAAGGAATCTAACAGGCCAGTTCTATACAAAAGAAATCAAATGTGCAGTTTAAATCTTCTTAGGAAGCAAAAAAGGTGCCACCTTAACTCTGAAGCTGCTGTGCTTCAGAAGTATTGGAAGCTGGGGAGGTGCTTAGGGGAGTATCGACAAGTCCCTGCCCTGTCTCTACAGACATCCTGAGGCAATTCTTTTCATCTCCATCAGAAATGGGATACTGGACTACATAGTCTAACCCTGTATAAATTAAATCCTTAACCCTGCGACCAACTGGGAGATTGTTGCTGCAGGAGGAAGTTCCTCCTGTGATAATTCTTCTAAAATCAAAGCTTACCAACTGTAGGTATCTGCTTTGTGGGGAAAAAAAAGTGCTTCTGAAGGATACAGTAAAAGTGAATCTTAAGCACAACATTTTACATATCATGTCTAGTCTTCTAAGAATAGACAGGTCAATGTCTTTGTTGTTTAAAATATCTAAAATGTCCTTTAAATACAGGACTACTCTACAGATTATGGGAATGGCTGGCAACAGAGTGATTTGGTGGAATTACTCAATTTTTCTTTCTTAACACTGACCAATAATTTCATCATATACTCCTTAAAATCCTACCTACACAAGTTGGTGACTGTTGCAGTAATTCGGTCCAAGTTCAGCTGAGATGTATACAAGGGCCTACATACCCATCAGCGGGCTAATCGCAGCGTGTATGCATCTGTAACAGTTAAGAGCCATCGGCACCTGGGCAGTGTTTTGCAGAGCTCACATATCATATAACTGTCAGAAGTGTTTGTAAGTGGCAGACTCTTGGCGATACTGAACAGGAAGTTTGAAATATATTATCAGGAATAATTTTTCAGATACAATTTAATTATTATAATAAGTAACTGTAAAATATAATTTCACAAAGTGTGATTTATGTCAGTGACCAGAGTGAAGGGAAAATTGTACATTTCATCTACATCCAGATGTGTTTGACAGGTTTTTTAATACATTTTGACATTTAAACAGTAAATGCTGTGAGTGATAGTGCTTATGCAATTCATATTGTCATTTACTCTAAAGGTATAGTCCTGCTGAAAAAATAACGCTACTTATGTAAAATTGCATCTGAAACCACCTTAACACTTTTAGAGCAGGGCTATTTATTTCCTAGAGCTGTAAGAATGCTTTTATATTCAGAATTTTATAATTTTAAAAAAATTCTTTTCTAAACAGGTCATTTTTACTTTCTGGAAGGGCAAAATGATGCTCTGCTTTGCGGAAATAGTTCTGATGCTGGGTAAGACCAAATTTCACCATATTATTGCAACACGTACAAAATAGATCCATGTTCTGCAGATGTGCAGTTAGAGGTGGGCTATATTTTGAGTGACCATGTCCTTTCACATAAGAAATATTGGGATTTTAGTGTGAACTGAGGATTTGGTCAGAGCTCAATAGATTGGTTAGATAAGCTTTGTCTTGGCATGAATGAAGCAGTAATTTGGTATTAGCATAGCTCCTGCCTGGATGGGAAGTAACAGACACAGCAGCTGAAAGCACCTCTGTTAGTTTGCAGTTCTAGCTGCACATATGGCTAATAGCAGACTCAGACAATACAAAAATAAAGTTGCAACCTTAATTAAAAAGATTAGTTGAAATATTATGCTTTAGAAGCTTAGATTAAAGTTTTGACACTAATTTTCATGTGTCTTTCCTGCTTAATTTTTCTAGTGTCCTTTAAAATAATTTTCTATTTAAAATCACGACTGCTATTATTTCTAGTCTGATTAACTAGAGAAAAAAATCCTCTTTTTAATCCTGATATTCTCCTGGACATTACAGGTGCTAATATTAAAACAACTATATAAGGTAACACCCAGTTTCTCTTTGTAGGCAGTGCCCAGAGGGATACACATGTGTGAAAGCTGGTAGAAACCCCAATTATGGCTACACAAGTTTTGATACCTTCAGCTGGGCCTTCTTGTCACTATTTCGCTTGATGACTCAAGACTTCTGGGAAAACCTCTATCAATTGGTGAGATTTTTTGTTAATGCAAAGTAGACTAAATATGTTTGTACCAATAATGCAAGAGGCTTAAAATCAATTTTCATATATTATGTTAACAACGTCAAAACCAGAACTTCGGTTAACCTTTTCTTGCTTACAAATGTATTCTTATTTCCAGACATTGCGTGCTGCTGGGAAAACATACATGATATTTTTTGTTCTGGTGATTTTTCTGGGTTCTTTCTACCTAATCAACTTGATCCTGGCTGTGGTTGCCATGGCCTATGAAGAACAGAATCAAGCAACCATGGAAGAAGCAGAGCAGAAAGAGGCAGAGTTTCAACAGATGCTGGAACAATTAAAGAAGCAACAAGAAGCAGCTCAGGTATAATTTATGGTATAGTAATGCAGAAGTGTATGGAAGTAATTTTACTAGAGGCATTCACCCTCTGCATTCTGAATTTGGAGTTACAAAACACCCTGTTGGGCTTTCAGCAGCAGACATAGCTCAGAGATTTTTCTGTTGCTGTGCTGAAGACATTGTACTTTGAACAATCCAGCCATAATCAAAAAGGAATATTCAAAACTAGGTATACATTATTTATTATGTTTTTCATAGTCTAGTGTCATTAACACTGTCTGTTAGATTTCTGTATTTTAAAAATACTCATGAAAGATGGAAGAAGGCTATGACCAATACATATCTTGAGTCAATCGAGTAATAAGAATTAGAAAAAAACTAAGGAGAGGATACCCTATGGGAAGTTTTAAGTTCTAGGGTGTTTGGACTAGAAATTCTGTATAAGTTCATTTTTAAAGCCCACAATGTTATGGTTTGCTCAGTGACACAAATGAATTCTGCAACATGACAGGCAGCGGCGGTGGCAGCAGCAGCAGTAACAGCATCTGCGGAGTCCAGGGAGCCCAGCGCCGGGGGAGAAGTAGGAGGGCTTTCAGAAAGTTCCTCAGAGGCATCAAAATTGAGCTCAAAGAGTGCAAAAGAGAGGAGAAATAGAAGGAAAAAAAGAAAACAGAAAGAACAGTCTGGAGGAGAGGAAAAAGATGAAGATGAATTTCACAAGTCTGAATCCGAAGATAGCATCAGAAGGAAAGGTTTCCGATTATCTATTGAAGGCAATAGATTGACATACGAAAAGAAGTATTCTTCTCCACATCAGGTATGGCACATAGCTATTTTTAGTAGAAGCATACATTTGAAGCATGCTAGACTATTACAAAATTACTTCAGTCTTCCTGATACTGTAATATGACCCTACTACCTAAAGAAAGGAAACACTGAGATTTTAATTAAACTTTATTATTGTCGCTAGTATTTGAGAGAAAGTGCTGTAGCTGCTAGATTTTCTTGTAAAAAAAAACACAGATAATTAAATATTACTTCCTATCTCAATTCTTGTAGTAGGATTGTTAAAAATCACATTAAGATATTCTCTGATTG
>VZZY01008942.1:15948-42702 GCA_013400335.1 Eurystomus gularis | reverse complement strand
TAGACTTATTAAAATGCTACAATACTTTTCCATTATCATAGCCTTATATTTTCCTCCTGCTTCAATGATGCTTGGAGGTTGGCTCAATATTTACAGGATGCTACATACATGGAAGAATGTGCATGTATAGGCTCTCTTTTTTCTTTATGGCTATTGTGCAATTACTCAGCAACTCTGACTGAAATTAGGAGAAAGAAGTGCTCAAAATTGGTTTTGTGTTAAGAATCTATGAACAGTGGTATTTCTATCTGCAAAATATACGAAAAACGTACAAAAATTTCACAGCAGCATTTAGCTTCTGGGAAAAATGGTTACTGTCATTTAATGAAAAAGAAACAACATCTGTGCTGTCCTAATAACAATTCTAAGTTTGAAGGCTTCAGCTAATAATCACAAATTTTGTTTGCCTGCAGTCTTTGCTGAGCATTCGAGGCTCCCTGTTTTCCCCAAGGCGCAACAGCAGAACAAGCCTTTTCAGCTTCAGAGGTCGAGCAAAGGATGTAGGATCAGAAAATGACTTTGCTGATGATGAACACAGCACTTTTGAAGACAATGATAGCAGAAGAGATTCTCTTTTTGTGCCGCGCAGACATGGTGAACGGCGCAACAGTAACATTAGTCAGGCCAGTAGGTCATCCAGGATGCTAGCAGTGTTTCCAGTGAATGGGAAGATGCACAGCACTGTGGATTGCAATGGGGTGGTTTCCCTGGTTGGTGGACCATCAGTTCCTACATCGCCTGTTGGACAGCTTCTGCCAGAGGTGATAATAGATAAACCAGCTACTGATGACAATGTAAGAAAGTTTTAAATAGCTTAGGCATCGTGGCCTTTTCTTACTGCACCAGCCAGTGTTTTCTACAGAATGGAACCCTTGGCAATGCTTCCTGGTTGGTCAAGCTGTGAATGCTCCTGCATCTTGTAAAATCTTTAATAAATAAAACAGCTAAGATAGGTTTGCAACCTAAGCATTTATTTACAAGTATTCTCATAAATAATGAATGCAATTCACAGTTTCTAAGTAATAAATATTAACTAACTTATACATTCATAAAAGCACTCTGCTTTATTGTATTACTGCGCTATACTTTACTTTTGCTGATCTAAAGGTCCATCTGGGTATGGTCTGCAAAATCATAGTTACTATACAATTAAAAATACTACATAAAAATGTTATCATGTATCTGTAATCAATATGATGCTGCTATTACCACTTTATCAAAATTAGCATTATTAGTTAATTTTGATAATATTCTTCCTTATTAGCCCCGTTAAAAATGTAAGGAAGTTGTCAATTCTTTATTTATTTCTCATTCCTATATATTTTCCATCCATTGCTGGTGGAGTTCTGTAGTGCAGATAACAAATGGTTTATTCAAAGATTACATTTCAATACATCCAAAACCACAAATGCACAGCACATATTGCTGCCATTCTCTTACCATATGCAAGGTATGAGAAGATGTCTCCAAAAAATTTCTTGCTTAGTTCGAAGTTGTCTACTAACATTACTTTTAAAATACCAGCATGAGGAAGCATGAGGAAGTCAGACTTTTATTACTTGGTACAATTTGCCTAGGGGAAAAGACTATTATGTTACAAACCCCAGAACAGTCAGTCAGCAGGAGCAAGGAAAAACATTACAGTTTTGAACTCATTCCTTTTCCATTTGTTTAAATCATTTTTCATAGATCGAAGGAAGAAAATGCAAAACTTAAGGACATAAACTCTCCTTCAATCTTGAACAGTAAGAAACTGTTGCCTCATACCTTTTAAAAATTATTTAAAAGATACTAAACAGTAACAAAAGTCTGACATGACAAAAATTGAAGAGCACGAAGCACGTATCCAAGCTAAGACATAAATAACAGGGTATCATATAGTATTTGCTTATCTTATTTCTCCAGCATGGTCTCACCTGTTATTGTTCTCTGTACAGGGTACTGCTACAGAAACAGAAATGAGGAAGAGAATATCAGGCTCTTTTCATGTTTCTATGGACTACCTGGAAGATCCAGCTTTAAGGGAAAGAGCCATGAGTATCGCTAGTATCCTCACAAACACTGTGGAAGGTGTGTGCTATGCATAGCTTAATATTTAATACCTGTTTTTCCGATGGGATTCTTAAAATTTTAGTTGAAACTTCAAAACTGATTTCAAATAGCTTAATTAACAGATAATACCTCACAAACCAATACGTATTTATCAGTAAATGTAAACTCTTTATTCATTATGATTATTACATAAGTAAGCATTAAAGTTATTACATAAGTAAGCATTTCTATCTCATTGTTTTGCCACCACCTACCTCATGTTGTCATCAGGACTACAGAGTTATGTCTGATGGTCATAACTGGGTGGATGCTTATGCATAGCAATTAAAAATACATTGCTGGATATAAAAAGGCCACTGAACATTTTTCAAATATATACAACCATTGTTAAACACATGTTTTTAGCAGTTATATTTACTCAGTTACTCTTCAAAGAAGTGCTATTCTAGGTAATAATTTTTTTTCTTGAACTGTGAATGAAAATTATATTGAAAATGTTTATCTAAACACCACAAATTTCAATATAAAAAACATTTACATAATATAACAGTAAGTGAGAGGAACAGGCTGAAGAGTAATCAAGGAACAATTAAATACATAATACAAATCAATGCATAAATTGATACTGTTCAGCATAGTGACTGGAATACAAAGGAGTTGTGCTTGATAGATAAGCTTAGAACAAAATACACAGTTTTGATAGCAATTTTTTAAGACTTTCTTGAAAAAACTTTGTCAGTAGAGCATGAAATGCTTAAACGTGGGTTTGTGCCCCACGTTGAGAGAGTGGCTGCGTGGTACTTAGTTCCCCAGCTGGGACTAAACCACAACAGTTCTGTAAAAAAGGTCTTTTTGGAGGTTAATCAGTACCAAGGCAGACTGACAACTTGAGTAGTACAATTCATATAGGATTGAGGAATGTTAGAGCGATCACATAGTTACCTATATGAACTTTCTTTTCCCATAGAACTTGAAGAATCAAGACAGAAATGCCCACCATGTTGGTATAAATTTGCAAATATTTTCTTGATCTGGGACTGCAGTCCGCATTGGTTGAAAGTAAAACATATCGTCAACTTAGTGGTAATGGACCCATTTGTTGACCTGGCTATTACAATTTGCATTGTTTTAAATACACTCTTTATGGCTATGGAGCATTATCCAATGACGGATGAATTCAGTAATGTACTTTCTGTTGGAAATCTGGTAAGTCTGTTAGGTTTTTTATGCTCATGATTTGGAAGGAAGAATGTGTGAAATAACTGAAAGAAGGAGTCTTAGCAGCTTTTTTTTCTTTTTTTTTTTTTTTCACTCTTTAGAAAGCATATTTAATGGACTTTTATTGCTCTCCAGATAAGACTATCAGATCATTTTTGGAAATTTCCCTGTCAGTGTTGGCTCACGTAACCTGTGATACCATAAATCAATATATTGCAGTGTTCTGGAAAGCCAAATTATTAAAATGGCATCAATGTTGCATTAAGTCCATCATAAACTGAAGTTGATTTGTCTAACCAGGAAATGCATTGCTTCAATGAAAATGACACTATACAAATAAACAGTGTTACTTTTTCAATCGATACAATACAAATCTTTAAATTATGAATGTGTTCTTAATTGCTCTTTCCTAAGCACAGATTTACAATAGATAAAAGAGCCACTTAAAAGAATTTCTAGAATTTTCTTCAGTGAAAAGACTTTTTATGTGGATATGTGGATTGCTTTCTTTATATGCTTTATGTAAAACATCCTGCAGTGCTTTTTCCTCTTAGAGTTTTTATATTTTTTATCATCAAATAATTAGTAAGATATCTTTTCCTTATGTTGTCAACTATATTTTCTCCCTTCTTTTTCAAAAAGATAAATTATTAAAGAATTCAGGAGTTAATTTTTTGTAGTTCTGAAGCTCTTGAACTGACAGGTTTGATCACAGAAGTATATCCAGCTGCAGTCCTACTTTGCCTCTTATTTTAAGAATTGATTTCTTATAATGGGATTTTTTATAATCCTTGTTTTGTAAGGAGGAAGAATATATCCCAGATCATGTAAATAACTAGAGGATTTAAAAGAGAGAATTAATAGATAAATACATAGCTATTTTCATATACTTAAAATAAGGGAAATTCTGAGTTTCCTAGTAAAATGTAAAGTCTTGTATTGTAGCATTTTATAGGTTTGTTCTCCAAACAACAAAATGACATATAAAGCTTCACATACATCTGACTACAAAGGAAGTGCAAGAGAACTTGTCCGGAAGCACCACACTTTTCCTGTCTTAGGCTCCCTGACATAAACCCCTTCTGCAACAAAGAGGGCTCTCAGGGTTCACCTGCTCCTGTAGTTCCACTGTAAGGCTTCTTGAGACTCTCACCAGCCTGATCATTAGGAACCTAAGTCAGTATTTCAAACTGTATTTATTCATTCCTACCTCTTGCTTAAAAAACCGTAACCTTTCCCTCTCCAGTGTTTATCTCTGGAATGTATTTAAAGACTGTAATAAAGTCTGTCTTGAGCATTGGTGTTCCTAGGCAGAACAAGTCAGACTCCTCTTGTCCTGATTATCCCAGCTAGATTATTCTCTTCAGCTGTCCCATTTTCCATTCAGCTTGCTTGAAACTGGGTTATCAAAACCAATAAAGCAAGCATTTCAGAACAGGGCTCAGGCAGCCTTTAACAGTGGCTTTACAGCATTTCTATCCCACAGGACATTCTTCTAAGACTTCTCTCAAAGCTACTCAGGGTCACTACCTTGGTGGCTCTTAAATGGGATTCCTACTTTGTTGAGCACAGCATGCCATGATCGTAGAATCATAGAATGGTTTGGGTTGGAAGGGACCTTAAATATCACCTAGTTCCAACCCCACTGCCATGGGCAGGGTCACCTCCCACTAGACCAGGTTGCAGAAGGCTGCATCTAACCTTGTCTTGAACACTTGATGATGAAGCATTCACAACTCCCCTGGCAACCTATTCCAGTGTCTTACCACCCTCATAGTGAAAAATTTCTTCTTTACATCTAATCTAAATCTACCCTCTTCCAGTTTGAAGACACTATCCCTCATGCTATCTATACAATCCCTTGAAAAATGTCCCTCCCTAGCTTTCTTGTAGGCCCTCTTCAGATACTGGAAGGCTACAATAAGGTCTCCCCAGAGCATCCTCTTCTCCAGGGTGAATAACCCCAACTCTCTCAGCCTGTCCTCCTAGGAGAGCTGCTCCAGCCCTCTGATCATCTTTGTGGCTCTCCTCTGGAATTAGTCCAACAGGTCCATGTCATTCTTTTGTTGAGGGCTCCAGAGCGTGATGTAGTACTCCAGGTGGGGTCTCACAAGAGTGCAATAAAGGGGGAGAATCGCCTCTCTTGACCTGCTGGTCACACTTTTGATGCAACCCAGGCTTTCTGGACTTCATTCACACATTGACTCATGTTGAGCTTTTCATCAACCAGCACCCCCAAGTCTTTCTCCTCAGGGCTGCTCTCAATCCATACTTTGCTTAGCCTGTATTTGTGCTTGGGACTGCCATGACCCAGATGCAGAACCTTGCACTTGGCCTTGTTGAACTTCATGAGGTTGGCCTGGGCCACCTTTCCAGCTTGTCAAGGTCCCTTTGGATGGCAACCCTTCCCTCCAGCATGTCAACCACACCACACAGCTCAGTGCTGTTGCTGCTGAGAAACCATTGCCAGCAATACGATGTTTAAAATGCATTCTTAACTGCCTTTTCATCCTGCCATCAAAGTGATTGAGCCAATCACCTTCACTGAACTTACTGGCAACACCCAGGTAGCAGTTCCTCAGCTTCAGCAAATTGTTGTAACCCAGTTGATCCCCATCTGGTATAAATAACTGTGTCTCTGTTGAGCTGAATGGGATTATGTCAGGCTAAAACAGCAAAGGAGCTGCACCTCTGGAGTCTTAGATTTGACCTCATTCATGCTGCTGTATACTGTAATTGGTATACCAAGGAGGATGTTATACCATGTAATTTCTTGGAAAGCATTCTGGTTTATGTTTTGAAAATCAAATTTGGGATATATTTTGTGCAGTACATGAGAAAGTCCATATCCTGATAGAGTTGAAATTGGATTAGAAATGTTATAAAACAGAAGTTTATGTAATTTGTTTAGGATAAAATTTAATTAATTGAAAAATTTACTTGGTTTGTATGGCACTTGTTAAGGGAAGGTGAGTGTAATAAATCACTGCAGTACAGTGAACTTTTAAGTATCAGTTTCAGATAAGCCATTGCAGATATGTAGCTTGAATCGAAAACCTAGACAACAGCTAAATCTGTAATACTGTATTTCACAATGAAATAACAAAATGCATTTTGAATTCAGGTCTTCACTGGAATCTTCACAGCAGAAATGTTTCTCAAGATAATTGCAATGGATCCTTACTATTATTTCCAGGAAGGATGGAATATTTTTGATGGTTTTATTGTAACCCTTAGCTTGGTTGAGCTGGGTCTTGCAGATGTGGAAGGACTCTCAGTTCTTCGATCATTCAGATTGGTAAATATACATCAATTGAAGTGATTTTTCAAGGAGGTGTCATTAATTTTTCTTCCTTAGAAATTTGCTTGATGTTTGCCATGATACTGCTCCTGATGTCTCTTTTATTAGTACCAATCCTTATTACTTGTGGTATCTCACCTGCTTCAATGGGAATTGACGGAGAACCACATAAATAGATTGCAGTGTGTGCCCTAGTCCTATTTGCAATGTATTTATTCTATATACACACTTTAAACATCCTGCTATGCAGAAACAGATCGACTCACTATATGTGTTGTGCTTTGATTGGCATCACAGGAATACAACTGCTCTACAAATACCAGTAGAAAAGTGGCACAGATTATTTTACTAGATAAACCCTAGATTTGAAATTCCATCTAATATGACTGGTAGCTTCTTTGGCCTTCAGTAAAAATGTTGCTTTGAGGATATCAAGCTCTAACTTCACAAAATTTTGTTGACTGAACCTTCCATCTTCATGCTTTTAGACAAGAGGGTACTCCGAATAGTCATACTCCACGCATATTTTGCAGTAATTACCTTCCACAAATTAACTTTCAAAAAATCTTTGTGTCTTACTTTCTAACAATATTTTTCTTTTATTTCAGTTGCGAGTTTTCAAATTGGCAAAATCTTGGCCAACTCTGAATATGCTAATTAAGATTATTGGCAACTCAGTCGGGGCTTTGGGAAATCTGACCCTGGTGCTGGCCATCATTGTGTTCATTTTTGCTGTGGTTGGGATGCAGCTGTTTGGCAAAAACTACAAGGAATGTGTCTGCAAGATCTCGGACAATTGTGAACTTCCACGATGGCACATGCAAGACTTTTTTCACTCTTTTTTGATCGTATTTCGAGTGTTGTGTGGAGAATGGATAGAAACAATGTGGGACTGCATGGAGGTTGCTGGCCAAGCCATGTGCCTTACAGTCTTCATGATGGTGATGGTGATTGGAAACCTAGTGGTATGTAATGGAAACGTTAGCAAAATATTATCTGGCAATTGAGTGGGCTCAATCCTGAAGTGAATTGAGTGCTCTGGTTCTGCTTCAACAAAGTACTTAAGCAGGTGGTTTCAAGTGATACTTTAAATTAATCTCAAGAGCTTTTTTGGATTAAGAACAAAGTATTCTGCAGTATCAAAATCCTAAGAATGTTAGAGTGAGCACTTAGTCACATTCTTAATTTGTCTTTTGGCTCTTTGTAAATATTTTGTGCTTCAAATAATTTTAGTTTATGGGCTCTTTATAAGCCATTTGTTTGTGGATTTTTTAATTATTTATCCCATATAATAAGTCACCTACATAATCTAATTTGTGCTGTGTTAAGGGATAAATTATACTTCGTAGTGATGTTGAATAGCAAATGTGTTATCTCCATTTTTGGATTATAAGATTTAGCACCAAAATATTAATATACTGCGGGTATTTTAAGACACATTTATAGCTATTAGTCAGTTGTAGGAATATTTTCAAATAGTGAGGAGGATTTAAGCAAAATTTTTAAAGCTCAGCTTTTTTATGGAAAAGAGAAAAATTTTGAGGATGCTTTCTGTTAGTTATGACAATTTTTAACAAAATAGATGTCCTTTGTTGGGATAAAGTCTAGAACATTCCTTTTTATCTTTCTGCAGGTATTGAACCTGTTTTTGGCCTTGCTCTTAAGCTCATTTAGTGCAGACAACCTTGCTGTGACAGATGACGACAATGAAATGAATAATCTCCAAATTGCTGTAGCAAGAATGCAGAAGGGCATAGATTACGTGAAAAGAAAAGCACGGGAATTCGTCCAAAAAGCTTTTGTTAAAAAACAAAAGGCTTTAGATGAAATCAAACCACTTGAAGATCTGAACAACAAAAATAGCTGTATTTCTAACCACACAACCGTGGAACTAAGCAAAGACCATGACTATATTAGAGATGCAAATGGAACTACCAGTGGCATAGGCACAGGTAGCAGTGTGGAAAAATACATAATTGACGAAAGTGATTACATGTCATTTATAAACAACCCAAGCCTCACTGTGACAGTGCCAATTGCTGTGGGTGAATCTGACTTTGAAAACCTAAACACAGAGGAATTTAGTAGTGAATCAGACCTGGAAGAAAGCAAAGAGGTATTTAGATATTTTGTGCATTTCTCTCTGATCTTTTGAGTATTTTCCTTTTTTTTCAGCGTAAGTCGGGTATTCAGTTCTCAATCATTTGATATTTTGACACTTCTTTGTACATGAGTGTATAAAGAAGGGTTTAATTCTTCAAGAGAAGATAAGACATCAAGCAATGGGAAACCGAAATAATCCATCAGAACTGTTTATGGTCCAAATGGTAATAGCAACAATTAGTAGAGCAGGGCAGTGCATTAGCTACAGCCTTATTCCACCAGAAACTTTTGTTTGCCTCCTACAACAAGGGTCCCTTGAGGACTGTTATACATCTCTCTGCCACTGAAAAAATCCCCTTCTATGGGATTTTTTTGTGAACAGGTATAACCCAGAAAATAAAGAGACCGTTTATATATTTCCTTTAGACACTGGAATTCTTTTAGATTTTAAAATTGTCAGCTCTTCTAGACCTAGATTCCCATTTTAAAAAAAAAAAAGCCATTAAGCATAGACTCTTCTATATACTTCTAATTCACTTAGTTGTTAAAACTCAAAAATACTATCAATAGATAATAATACCTCATGTTGCTAACAGAATGCCAAAGCAGGCTATACATACACAAAGCCTTGTTGAGAAATTTATTTTTAAAAATCATACTAAGGCTATAACTGTTCCTTTACAAGACTTTCTGTCTGTGGCTATTTTAACAAATTTAAATTGACTTGGTAACATTATTTCCAAAACAGCTACACCCTCAGTAACTTATTTTGTTGACATTTTAGTCAAATCAGCAAATTATCTTTCCAGACACTTAACAAAATTAATTTCCTGACTTGAGGAAACTCAACCTTAAACGAGCTTGTTTGCATCTCTCAGCAATCCACTTTGTGGGATATCTCATCTTCTCCTGCCACTGTTGTATTGCTAACAGTACTTCAGACACCTCATTTTAGGCTAGCTTAATTCCGTACTGCCGTCACTTCAGTGTGCATAAACCCTCTAGTGTTCTCAACAAAAAAAACAGCATTAAGCTAAGCACAATCTTTGGATCCTCCTCTGAGTAATGAGATCTGTACAAAACAGCTTCTCCCCATGGCAACGTATTTCAGAGACAATGTTGTTCCCATTTCCTAATTAATACCTGAAGCATTTAGTATTTCTTTTCCTGTTAAATATCAGACAGATTGTCTTACAATTTGGCTTTGACTCAAGCTTCTGAACCGCTGCCATAATAGAGGTTATAAAAATATATTTGAGCACATTATGAACTTGCTCCAGCAAGAAAAATTTCTAAATAAAACAACATCTAAACAAAGATCCATTGGAGAAAAACAACAACTGGTCATCTATTCTCCCCACAACTACCTTAATGCTGGCTAGTCTTCCAACCCATCACAGAGCAGGCAGTTAAATGGAGTGACACAAGCTGGTTTATGACTGATCAATGAGGAATAGATCCAGTTTAGGAAAGCTCTCTGTAATATGCTGCTATGTGTAAGACCAGGGCTACTTTTTATCCCATTGAGAAAGTACTGTGACATTTCAGACTTCCTCTAGAAGCTTATGAAAGAGCAGCTCTATTATATAGATATATATTTTTCTGTAGAAAATCCATCCACCCGTGCTGTTTTGGATTTGAGTGCAACTCCTTTTTTTTATATTGACTGTTAGTATAATGGCTCTGTAGAAAAGAAATTATAATCACTGGAACAGCAGAGCTTTTTAATTAGCTGGTTTTTTTATGAGAGCCCACTTAAAAAAGAATGTATGGATTCTCTACTTCTCAGGCCGGAGGGCACTAACAGGGGAGTTCCAGCTGGCTTCAGACCCTGTTGAGTTTTTCAACACCATCCCTGGAGTTTTACAGTACTAGCCAAGATTCTTTTTTGCTGATTCAATCATCTCTAAAAATGGGGTGGGGGGGCTTTGGTGGCAATTTCTTTGGTTTGGTCTGTTTTTCAGCTGAGTGCTTTTTTTGCCCTTACCAAAGTAACAAATGAATCATCTTAAAATTATAAATGATACTATGAATTTCAAAGAGCTCAAGTTTAGTATGCAAAAAGTAGCTGGCAATACTATTACAGAAAATCTGCTTCTTAGAAGAAAATAGAGAACTAAAATGAAAAGGTTTTTAAAAAAAAAAAGTATGAAAAAGCTTTGGAAAAGTTTTGAAAACTATTTTCCAAATTATTTTGAAAAGTTGTAAATCATACTGCAAGGGATGATTTGTGAAATTTGGATTAGTAGAAGTAGACAATATTTTTGTAAAAATATCAGAAAGGCAGCTCTGTAATGAAATTTGGAAAAAACCTCTATAAATAGGTTCTTGTGACAAATAACGACAGAGCTGGAAATTGGATATATCAACCCATTTTCCCGATAAAGTTGAAACATTGTTCTTCCAGTTTTCATAGTCACCACAAGATGAAATTAACTAAAAACTACTACTTAAAATATTACAGATTTTATTAAGTGCCATGAAACTCAATATTGGTGTGTCCTGGAATTGTTACTGAAAAATGGACTGCCTACTGCTTTAGCAAGAGTTTTGTTGTTAGGGTTTGGGGATTTTCTTTGGCCTCAATATCAAAAAAGCCTGCTGCAATATATGATTGATGATCACATATTGCATTTATTCCATTATTTTTTTTACCTCTACATCCTTAAATATGTTTCCTTCACAATTTTTACACAATACCAACCATCTAGATTGCAGCCAGGCCTCACCTGCATGTTACAACACTTCTAGAAGTTTTAGGATGAGGATTATCTTAAGTGTATTCAGTTTTTTAAAACTTGGTTTCCACCTTCCACTTCTCTGTCCTTATGCTCATCATGTTATTGAAAATTTGACTGGGTTTTAAAACACAATCTGATGTTTTATGGGCCATACTTAAGCTCCCTTAGCCCCTATTGTATGCAGTTTCTGCTTTGCTCTGAGCTCAACTTTCAGCAATTTTAATCTGGATTTGCCAATCTCTAAACTTTGGTCTTCTCTGTTGATTAGTGCTTTTTTCCCCTCGTTCCTCTGAGCTCTCACCTCATTTTCATAGTTATATTTAGGCTCTTACCTGTTTTTTAGTAGACACCACAGATTTCAGCACGTATATTTAAGCTTCATTATTTCTATGTAGGTCAAGACATCATTGCCACTTATGGCTAGTAATGGAAATAAATCTTTGCAAGTTCATTCATATTTTTCAGTTTAAAGCATAATTTTGTTTAAAGCCTTATCTATCAGTGATACATTGTGTCTAATGAATCCATACAATGTGGAAGGAAAACCAAAGATTTTACAAATTTCACGTGCTTATCAGCAATTTACTTATACTGAATACTAGAACATTCAAAGAATGGCAGAATTATTTACTTATTCTGAAAACACCTTACAATTCCCTTTAAAATATTTACTGTGCATTTGTGATGCTTTTTTTTCCTTTATAGAAATTAAATTCATCTAGTTCATCTGAAGGTAGCACAGTTGATATTGGGCTTCCTGCAGAAGAGCAACCAGAAGCTGAACCTGAAGAAGCCCAGGAGCCAGAGGCCTGCTTCACAGAAGGTGTTTGGAACAAAATTACTAATAATACTTATTCATGAAATATGGAGTTATTATGTATTTAAACTAAGTATTGATACTTATATATTTAATTACTGTTTTGTTAATGTTTAAACTATTATTATTAGTGATAGTACTTTTAGACCACAATTTACCATATGGATACTGACACCACAATTATACTATATATCAGATAAACAATTAAGAAAAAAAAAGAGAGAATTTTATAATTATTTTTAAAATAATAAAAATATTACTGAAAGTTTTATTTTAGTACAAACTACTGTACTTTCTGAGATTAGTTACAGTCTTTTAGATAATAAAATAATACAGCATTTTTATATCACTCTTCACAGATATCTATCAAAGTGCTTTATAAAGTTTACATTAGTGGAACAGCTGTTGAGTAGTAGTAAATAAATACCACACCTGGATAGTCTCGTGCAAAATGCTAAATGAACCTTCCACAAATTGGCAAAATGAGAAGGAAGAGCCTTTGTGAGCCACCAAGGGCAAGAACATTCTTACCTGGTGGATTCAGTCATCTTTCATTCTTCCTTCTATTGGCCCTTCTTACACAACTCAGTAAAACAAGAATCTGGCCAGAAGCTTCATTTGCAAAAGAATTTTCATGTAAGAAACCTTATGGATGTGTGCACTTGATGGAGCTGGGGAAAGGAGTAGGTTTAAAACAGTAATGTCAGGATAAAAATGCCATTTTTTTGTATCTCTAAGCAAAAGTTAGATTTAGAGTTTAGAAAATACATTCTACTGTCATGCAGGAGTTGGGTAATTTCTGGACATGATAGCAAACATTTCTTTAGAAATTTACACTGAACTAATAAGAAGTAGTACTATAACAGACTTGGATTTGGAAAAGAAAATACCATTATTGATTACTATATTTTTCTACCTATAGGAAAGAAAAAACAAAATCAAGTCAGCAGCTAAATCATAAAAGCTTCAATAAATTAAGGGCACAAGTCAGAGAAGTTAGCTGGTACTGAAGAGCTCAGAACTTAGATAGTTCTGTCAGTCTGTCAGATAGACTGTCAGTCTCCATGAGAAGGCTTAGCTTTCTCATACAACAAATGCAACATTGTCTGACTTTAGTATCCCGAACAAAAGAAAGTACAATTTAATTACACTTGCCCACATCTTGCTACATAAACTTAATATATATTTGTATGACTTTGTATATTTTTACTTATACTTTGTATTGTCATTTGGCTTCGCATTCCTTGACCTTTTATCTTTTTTGTGTGCAGTGTATTAAGCACTTAGTTCTTGATAAATGAGAAATACTTTATTCTCATTTGTTCATTTAATTGTAAATTCCAGTTGTCTCAGTGTTAAAATTTTTTGCTTTAGAGAAAAAGAAGGTCATCTATGTGGAAATCTATTGGGTTTTCACTAAATAGCATAGCTTCTGGAAAGGTAACGTTGTATCATTAACAGAATGCATAACCAAAATTAATGCAATTCAACAAAATATCTTTTCTTCTTCCCACTCCCTCCTCAATACATACACTGTTTTAAAGGCTGTGTCCGAAGGTTCAAATGCTGTCAAGTAAGTATAGAAGAAGGGAGAGGAAAGCAGTGGTGGAACCTTAGAAAAACCTGCTTCAGGATTGTTGAACACAACTGGTTTGAGACTTTCATTGTCTTTATGATTCTACTCAGTAGTGGAGCTCTGGTAAGTAAAGCGCTAACAGACTGTCACAGTATTGTCAGAAAACTTAAAGGTTGGCTTTCAAAGATTGTTTTAACTTAGCTTTCTCCACCAGAAAGGATACACAATTCTATGTCTTCAAATGACATGATTAGATTTTAGTCAGGCCTTTGAAAGAATGATAGAAAAAAGTTTATTCTCAACAATATGTTGAAACAAAAACAGACACAACTGATTAGAGAGAGCTTAACTCCTTTGCTGAATGTGATAGTGATACACCTGAATCAGGGAAAGGACAACACGCGAAGACGAGAACATATGTAAATGCTATTTGAGTTTGCTCTCTAGTTTTACTGGTGTTTACTGATATAACTGGGAAAACAACTGTCACTGATGAAAAATGAAGTTTGGAAGTAACTATAATGGCATAAACAGCTCACAATACCTTGCAAGGGCCAGAGCTGGCTTATACACTCTTACAAGCGTTATATGCTTGCAACAGCAAGGAAGTTTAAGACTGTGTGTTTGTGATTATTCCCATCTATGAATAATAATTTATTGTTTATGCTTCTAATTCAGCTTCTACTGACTTATACTTATGTAGACTAAAGGAATATCTCTAAAAAAAAAGGGGCAGAATAAAAAGCAGCCAACCACAATGTAAATCTATAACTATAAAAGAAACAAAACATACTAATAACATGCTGTTTCACAAAGACGAATAATGACAAAGAATTAAAGAAATTGGAGATGAGTTGTTAAATAAAGGTGCACCTGGATACACACTGAGCTAAAGTTTTATTAGGCAAACTACTTGCCCTGGGATAATGTAGAGTATATCTAGCATCTACTTTGGTAGATGCAATTACCCTTTGGTAAATTAATTAAGCGCCTACCTCATTTAAAAAAAAAACTTGTGTTGCAAAATTGTATTATAAACTTTTCAGACCACCCCCAACACCTTAAGATATTGTTAATGGTTAGCATTTTATGACTATACCTATAATTAGTTTTGGTTAAACCTTTAAGAATCATCGGCTTTTGTTTGGCCTAATACCAACACAACCATCAAATAAGCAGCTTTTACTCAACACCATGTGACACCTTCCCCGTGATTTAAAACCCTCAGAATAACAAAAGACTCACAACTACACTACTGAATTTTAGTTCATGCTACCAAGCAGAGAAAACCTTTAGAGACAAGAATTTAAATCAGATTAAAGTGCCAGCAAGAGATACAATAAATATGAATTTCCATCGTATTTAGAGAAAGTTTGAGATGAGATCCTACAGTGTTAGCATCTCATGCTTATGAACCTAAAGTGGGTGTCATCCATAGAACATTTATTTTGCGAAAATGCTTCAGAGACCAGGGACTAGCCCAAGCCTCCTGAGATGTGAGACCCTGCTCTGCCTTCAGCTTCCTTTGTGAAAAGGTCTCTGGGCCTGCTAATACTTTAGCCAATGTTGACCCCAAGGCCACACTCCAGACGTGTTTCACTGTCCTAACAGCCAGGCAATCTGGCAGGCACAGGCACATTGCAGGCTGTCTGCACACCCCTGCCCTGCCAGAATTCACACAGGGAGCAGACACAGTTCTAGCTCCCAAGAGCGCTGCTGGCTTAGCCTCTGGCATACCCCCACCTATAAGAAGGAAATTATATGTGTTGGGTCTTCCCAGTTTTGTGAGATAAAGTTGTTAGTGATTGCATGTGAGTGTCAGGTACCATAGTCCTGATTTCAGTATCCAAACTTACTGATACACAGATGTTAAATTGATGACTGATAGACAAACAATAATAATTTAAACTGAAAGATGTAAGGTGATTCAAAAGCCGGCTTAGTAAAAATGAATGTTAGTATCACTAAATATCCAAATCTTTGCAAGCTAGCACATCATTCCTGTCCTTTCAATCTGATAAAATCAATTGTTCTCCATAAGAAATAATAGCATAATTAAAATTTAAAACCAATTAAAGGGAAAATTTCTTGGAGGACAGGAAGAATTTCTGAAAAGCAGAAGCTGTACGCCTAAAAATGAAAACACAGAGAAAGCATAAACAACATTGCGAGGATCTCAGAAATTTTATGTATCTCATAAAATGTGTAAAGCAGGTATTTCACTTATATTTTTTTTTTAAGAAAGAAATAACTTGTTCTATGATTTACAACTTAAAATTTTCGAACAGTAACAGGACCTTAAAAAAAAAAGGTCAAGAGTATTCTCATTGTCCTGAAAAATTTATAGCTATGGCCCTGGATTTTGAAAATGAATCTACCTACATACAAACCAAATTATCTCAGTAGAATTCAGTTCAGGCACATCACTTTGCAGAATCAATGCTATTTGTAGGTACTGAAGATGATCTGAGAAGAATAATTCACAATCAGCTATATATAAAAATATCTGACCAGTGGAGTGATTGCTGTATGATATCTGCTTCTCCCTCCTGTGAGCTGGAAAATGTAGTTCCACAGGGACAAAACAGGTATATACTGTGAGTTTTTCAAAAGGGGCACTCCCATGCCTTTTCTGGAAGAATGATTATTTTCTTTTTTGTTGGTTTTTTTTTATTTTTCTTCTTTTTCTTTTTTTTTTATAACCTGATGTATGTGCAGTAATAAAAGGGAATAATAAATATCTTTGAATGTTTTTACCCACAGGCTTTTGAAGATATATATATTGAACAACGTAAAACTATCAAGACCATGCTGGAATATGCTGACAAGGTCTTCACTTACATCTTCATTCTGGAAATGCTACTAAAATGGGTAGCCTATGGCTATCAAACATACTTTACTAATGCCTGGTGCTGGCTGGACTTCCTGATCGTCGATGTATGTAGTGTATTTCCTAGGTGTTACTTTTGTATTTCTTTTATCTGATAAAAAAAAAATCAGATTAAAAAAAACATAGTATCTATGTATAGCAACTAGTTTACATTTCAATTTAAAAAGTAAGATGGAAAAAATTCCATATTTCTATTTATACACCTTAGAGAAATCCTCCAATATGCAGAAATGCACACTGGTTCTGCAGTCTATGAAGTTCAAAGTGTGAAACTAAAATATGATGTTTTACATAGTTACAAAACCACAACCAGCTGCTACATTTTTAACATAGAAATTTCAGGTAAAACTTACAGAAAAAGCAAATACTAAACAAGCTCAATTTTAAAATTAATATGCATTTTGTCCTGGTTTCAGTAACTTAGACACTGAATAGGTAAAAAGTGAAGTCCATGAGCAATTATCGACTCAAAGAATTGCTAAAAAATCCAACAGTTTCTGAATGTGTTCCCAGCATAAAAGGGCTAATCAAAGCAGTTCATTTTCTCGAGCTTTGTTTTGTGTCAGGTGCCTACAACCTTTTTTATTAGTGTGCATTATGGATTAAATATATCTAGGATTCAACTTCGCATAAGCAACTACAGATAACCATGTTCAAGCACAGTACTTATACAAAAAAAGTACCCTTTCTTTGGAAGTTACTTTCATTCTTTAGTATCTAAATTCTTTTCAAAATGAGTACCTAAGTGGCACCTATAACAAAATAGCTTGATGAAGCAGGCAAGCAGAAGCACCTGTTCCTTTTCTAAACTAATTTTCACTAATATTTGACTTTATTTAAATCACAATATCCCAAATAGCCAGTTTGTGAATTGTGAAAATTTGAATACTTCTTTGTGTGAAGGTATAACACATATTCAAGTGTCTGCATAAGCTCGTGATAAATCCTAGATTTACACACTGGGTATTTTCTCTAATTCTGTTTTAGATTATGGCAGTTTGAAAGTTTGAAAGTCTTCAGCACTATGATGAATGTGTTGGAGAAAGAAATTTAGATTTCAAAAGAACCTAGTTTTGTGGGTTGCTAGAGCTCAGGATTGACAAGTATAGAAAAGCTATTCACTTTTAAAAGCTAAAGAATTCACATATAATGCTTGTTTTTAAATATGGTCCTTAAGGACACCGTCATAGAGTTCTCTTTACCTGATGAGTTGTTCTTTATAATGAAAGAGAACATTAGGTTATTATGCTATTCTGGGCTCAATAAATAGTTAAGGAATTAGAGTGGCATAATGGAGGAGCATTTAGAGGAAATGGGAAATCAACAGAAAGTATTCTTTTGGACAGAAGACATAGCAACTGTAGAGAATATGGCATTTCTCGCAGAGTTAATGCAGGGACACAGAATACGTTAAGGTCTATGGAGTTCTGCTGCTTATGAACTGTTCTTATAAGGTCTTTAACAAACAGCATAATCCAGGTTAATGTCTGCCTATAGTTCACATAAATTCACCAGTCAGGCAAAAGGATTTTGAAGACATAAAAATTAATCCTTTCTACCAAGTTCCAGATGAGCAATGTTGCTCTTTGACCCATCTGTTTATTCAAAACAGGCTTCATTCCTTTCAGCTGTGGGCAATCAAATGGGAATTATCAACTGTAATTACTGATCCCAATAGCATTGTAAAACAAAGGAAAAGGGAGAGCAATACCTAAATTAGTAAAAATGAGAGATTAATTTAATTTGCTTTTTGTGGTTTTAAATGCCTCTCTAGCAAAGTATGAAATTCAGAACTACGGTTTCTATATAGTTATGATATGTTTGTTTCTTTACCTATCATACTCTTCTTTCATATTATTTCTTTTTTTTTTCATTTGAAAGACTTCCTATTCCTGAAGAAAGTGGTCCAAAATTAGATTCTTCTAAAGAAGTTTTTATCTCACGTCTATGGTATGTAAAGTAATATGTACAATATAATAATTTTTACTTTCCTGTTTTCATATAGGTCTCTTTGGTTAGCTTAACAGCAAATGCATTGGGTTACTCTGAACTTGGTGCCATTAAGTCCCTTAGGACACTAAGAGCTTTGAGACCTCTAAGAGCTTTGTCACGATTTGAAGGCATGAGGGTAAGACAACATGGGAGAATATGAAACTATGCATGCATAGAAAGAATCCATGCATGCAGAATAAAGAATGACAAGTCCATGCAGAAAGGCTGCACTATCTTTTTATCTCTTGCATATCTTTTACTAACAGATAAGCAAAAAGCTTCATCAATTCACCTAAATCCATATGCAGTATCACATAGAAGTTACATTCGTTAAGGTTACTTTACTTTCTAGCCAATCTCAGGAGTTTTACATACAAGGCTTTGAAATTACCAACTGTGAACTTCCTTAATAGACTCTTAATAATTAATAAAATTGAACAAGACTTTATTGTTTTTACTGATAACCATATCACAATATTTATACAGGAATCTAATTCAGCATTAGTTAATAAAGCTATTTTCTGTTATCAGTTGAAATCCTTCATTTTTCTTTAAATTTGATAAATCACCTTTGGTCTAACCCCACTGAATTTTACTAAATAATACTAGAGATATATTAAGACCATATCTATTTCTGAGTTTGGCTGATTTTAAAAACAAATCAAGTTACTTCATTTCTCTATGAAATTATTCTTTTTGTAAGGTAAATGCTTTCATTTCAACAAATCTCTACTCAATAATCAATACAATGTATATAAGATTATTTCTTACCTTATTCTGAGTACCTTAGAGGCCCTGCTTACTAATCATCTCACTCAAGAAAGCATTTTAACTTCTTTTTTCATTTTTTTTATACCTTCTGTTCCTTAAAGCCACTGAATACAAACTAACTCTATATGCATGACATTGAAATATGTTTTAAGAGAATGCTTTTTGCTACTTCATGGAAACAGGAAAGGAATCAATGCACTTATGAATTTCAAGTCAATTATAAATCAGTGGAATGCCCTGGAATATACTGTCTGAACAACCTTTAGATACAAATCTAAGCTTAATCAAATAAAATTGAGCCTTAGAATTATCTTCCTTAAATTGCATTCATCAGGCTATATATCTCTACCTCAGAATGCATCAGAAAAAAATACCACTAACTAATGATTACTAGATTAATAAATTTTAGTTTCATATAGCAAATTGACTTTTAAGAGTTTTGTCCTCATTTGAAATTCATGAATTTATATTCAGCAGGGTAAGAGCTGGTCAAGTACTACAGAATGTAAAAATGTTCATTTATATTCAGAAGGTCTATTTGATTTAGCCATTTTCTCTTTGTCTTTCTTTGTACTTACTGTTCATGAACATTCAGATACATGTGGTTTTGTGCAGAGAAATGTTGGGAAATTGCTGTCAGCTTCACTTTTATAATAATGTTCTGGTCAGCTGCAGGAGGACTGGGAGACCAGTATAGAAGTTACACAGGGACAAGAAATGTAGCTCTTTAGATGATGTTGGGAAAAGATCTTTTATAGAAACATAATGTTAAATTTGATTGCCAAATGTTTTGTGCCATTTTCTTGTATCCTTATATGATTGACTTCATAAATTTTCCACTTAAAAGACTTCGGATATTCATGCTCCTACTACATATTATTTGAAATCTATTTACTGCTTTCCCTTATTTCTTATTGAATACCTATGAAACTATGCCAGAAGCCTAATCATACCATAGAATTTCAGATACAGAACATGAATCATTCATGAGTAACTTACTGTCTAGGAATCACAGACAAGCCTGGAAAAGCAAAAAATACTTCAGCTCTGTTCTCCACTATTAGTGATAATCAATGAATACTTGATTCCAGTCACTTAGCAAATTTGACTAGCCAATTTTATAGGCCTTATCTTTACGATTAGTTACATGCACTTCTGAAAATGGTTTATCCAAAGCACTTTGCAAGTATTCACAGCAGCTCATTAACAGATAGTAGCATTACTTTATGAATGACTCACGAACAGTAAAAAGATTCAAATAATAAATAACTGACCAGCTCATAAGACTATGGTGAACCTGCCAACAGAAAGTAAAAATAAATCAACCTTCTTTGCTTTCTTATATTGCCTATACCTACACTGAGCTGTGACAAAACAAGCTGAGTTTTTATTCAGCGTTCATTTATCATTTTAATTTTTACTCCCATGTTCAAAACTGTGCAAATTTTGCCTTAAAAATATAAAAAATCATATGTATTCCAGGAATGTCACTGTATGTAAAAAGCTCTGCATCATTTTGTAAAACAATCTGCTAAGTTCTCAGCTACTTTAAATCAATCTTCTTTTTAAATAATTTTACCATTCTAGTGAAGAATTGGAAGAATACACCATTTTACATAGTAGGTACTCGTAACAACTTTTTTATCCCTAAATATGAAACACACTTCAGTGTATAAGTTATATTCTAAGCCTACAGTTATATTCTGTAGTTACAACTTCATTTTGTAATTATACTGTTCCATAAGTGGGATAAATCCTCCTTCCAAAGTGAATATAAGATATATGAATCACTTGCACCAAAACAGGGTATAAGTAGCCCATAGCCTGTGCTTGCCTTGAGCACAGAAGTGAATTTTGCCTTATTAAAAGCATTTAAAATATCTACTAGTATACTGACTTCTGAGACATTTTAATACTTTCTGTAGTGAATCTCAAAACTGACTCCACCCAGATGCTGGAAGGCAAAGTAAAGAATTGCTTTAATTTACTTTAAATTTCTGTCTTAGGGTTTATATTCTTATCTTGGTGTACATACTGAGCAGAATTATCTGCAAACTGAGATTTGAATATACCCATTGCTTTTTGTTTAGCTTTTTAGTACGTGCAATATAATGCTTTTGTGCTAGTTCTGAATTGGTATGCTACTTGTAAATGTAGAATACTGAGTATACATTGCTTTGCTGAGTTAGAGAATTACGTGAAAATAGAGCATGTGTTTGTGTCTAATTCCACAAAACAAAGCATGTCATGCCGTGCTTGATTTACTTATTAGAGAAATAGTAGAAGGCAGCAAACAATCTGAAATCCACTTGCACTTTCAGTTTTGCATGCCTTATGCATATTTCTGGCTGATGGCTTTAAACATTTACTGTATTTCAAATTTCCAGTCCAATTTCATAACTTGTAAAACTAAATTGGAATCTCTGATGTCTTAAATATCCTCTAAAATTCAATGGCTATTCCTTAGATTCCCTTACCCGGAAAGCAATAATGAGGCATTTTCAAGAGTATTCCAAACCTCATTAGCAGGAAAGAAACATTTCTCATATGATTGATTTTAAAACATAACATCAAGTGTCTGTCATTACAGAGTCACAACTAATAACAGGCTATATATTTCTATTTCATATAGGATAACCTTTCTTCAGCTTGGATGGGGTAGACCACTGGTTCCTCCCCTTATCTGTATTATGGGTATAGTACTTCCCCCTTTTCTACCCTTAATGATTACAATGTGACTAATCACTACATCGTTTATTTAGGGTTAGAAGGAGAGACAATCTTATTTGAGAATCTCAGTAGCAGCAAAACTAGATTGTATATATTAACTATATACCCTCTTAATTGCTTTAAATCTTTTGAAATAATCCTTTGAAATTTCTGATGTCAGAGAAATAACATGAAAACTTTTAAGAAAAACGGTAATGTTATTTAGAATTATCTGAGTTCTCTTTGCAGGAGAAAGGTACATCAGGTATTTTTAGACGCTATTTTAACTGAGATAAAAAATTTGAATCTGGGTTTTACATTGTTTTGGAAAGATTCTTTACTCTGTTACTCAGTTTATGGATACACACATTCCAAAATACCTCATAAAAAGTTTTGAACATTACTTGTAATACATTAAGCACACACCGAAACACTATGATCTGAATAGTCACAATTATAGATATTTATATAATTGCAGGTTAAATTTTTGCATAATTTTAAAGCCCATACATGTTACATTAAGTAAATCACTCCAAAAACATATAGATAACATGAGACATTGTATAACACGTAATCTTTCCTTGGAATCTGAATTCAGTCTTCTCTGGCCTGTGTTGGAAACTAGTTTTTATGATTTTTATAAACTGTTAATAACAGTATTTTTTTTGTAGTGCCTTTCTTTAAGTCTAGATAATGTCACTGATACAAAAAATTCACCTTCATATCAGATCTTTAGAAAAAGCCAGTTCTTGGACTACAACACTTGCAAGCACCAACTACAGGAGAGTATCACCAGTGCAGGATTATTTATAGCTTCAGTATAAATGATGTATCAATATAAACAGCATTCACCATGAATTCAACATTTTATCTCACAGTCCAGAATTATGTATTCACTTTCAAGAAAGTGTATTCACTATCATCCAGAAGTTTGTCTTAAATACAGAGGAATATATTTTGTTGATCAAAGCATTATTCCTTTTGAAGGATTTTGTGAGGATTGTGATCTTATTCATTACCTTTGAGTTTTAATGAATGTCTATGAGAAGTGTTATGTCCCCTAAAAGACAATTAAAAAATTTGCAGACTTCAATGTCAGAAGGCTCTGTGCAGTTGTTCATAAATCATACAGGAAATATCTTAGTATTTTGAGATTTTTCTTGGACTGTAATTCTACAACTACAAGAGAACTTTTCAAGGAGTTTCTTATATAGTTGAAACTGATAGGATTTTTGTCCAAATTTGTGGTTTTTGTATCTGGGAGAAAATCCTTATTTTTAGGATTAGAATTTAATGAAATTTGAATGAGATACATAATGTAGTTTACACTTTAATTAAAAATGTTAAAGAATACATAAAGGTCAATAGCATTTCATTTATGCAACAGGAAGAGCAAAAAGGTTTTTTTTTTTCCACTGCATCTAGTGAAATTCAAAGATACTGTTCCCACATCAAATAATTACTCATGCTCATGTGTATTTACCAGGTCTTCTCAAACAAATGCAGCCATGTGATTTGCTGCTTGTCAGATATTGTATTTCATCATACAGTATGTTAAATTATGTCTTTTCTTCTATGCTGTCTTCAAAAGTATTTTGTTGTATACTTGATCTCTGGTAAGAAACAGAATCAAAACTGCCCCGAGAACTACAGTAGTTTGTTAAATCTAACAGTGTAGCTTGCTTTTAATAGACTGTTAGATGAATAAGAAATGATTCTGTTGCTACTTTAGCCAAGTTAAATTTTCTTATAAAAGCTAGAACTGCAGAATCATTGAGGTTAAGGGACCTCCTGAGATCTAGTCAAATCTCCCTGCTTAACAGTTCCATAATTCCAAGATACTAACTCACCACCCAACAGCATGAAATTTTTCCACCACAAAATGTTATAAAAGTAGTTAGTGCATGTCTGAGGAAGTATTTTGCTTTCTGTGAAGATAAAATTCACTATCAGAAACAATATTCAGTCCACTGTGCTTGTACAGTAACAACTAGGGAAAAATAGAGAAGACTGCAATTGGCTTAAGGGAGTGATTGTCTTTTCTTCTGAGATCTTTTGTCCCTTGCTTCAATTTAATTTGTTCATTACTGTTAAAATTAACATTTTGTTGTACCTCGTCAGATCTCTCTGATTCTTTCCCTCTGCTTGTATTTCTTTGCATACTCTAAGTTAAATTCAAACTTTTTTTTACAATTGCTGCTTTAAATTATAATAATCTTCCCTCTAGTCCCAATACAGTCTTCATTTTACTCAAAAATTGCAAACTTTGTCATAAATCTTGTCATAAATACTCAAATTTTTAAATTGTTTCACATGTGAGGTGCTTATCATGCCACTTCTAACACTGATAAAATGCATTAATTTCTTTAATGGAACAAGCTTTTGTGGGTTTTTTTCTTGATTTAAATGACCTCGTTATCAAAAGTTACTTTTACATAATTTCTATTTCTACTTTGTAGTGATCCTGAATTAAGGATAAGAAAGAGTTTGCTAGAATAAGATTTCAGGTTTACTTTTTCCTTTATGTCTAACTTTTCTGAATATTTTTCTAAACGTTCTTTAATTCTGGCCTACATAATCACATGTCATGAAGTTAAGAATGAATTATATGTATGTACAAGGCATTAAGGCAAACTGTGTAGCAAAGATGGCAATATTCTAGTTGTTTTACAATGCACTCCTTAAAGGCAAAATCTATAAGATACTTCTCATTTTGGTTGGAAGACAGGAAAAGACAAAGCCAGACTCTTCTCAGATATGCACAGTGATAACAAGAGGCAATGGACACAAGTTGGGTTGTGGGAATTTCCTAAGGGATTTTGGTGAGGTTTGTGTTTTTCTTTTTGAGGGGTGAGGGTATTTGATTTTGGGGGGGGTTTTGTTTGTGTTGGGAGCTTTTTTTACAGTGAATATATGGAAATACTGGAACAGTGGAACATAATTAGTGGATTATAGGTCACACATTCATACAAACATGGTGCACCACCCCAATTTCTGTTTGTGGGACGAAGTTACGAGAGTGTCTCATAAGAAGTCCATTAATATAAGATAGAGAAGAGTAATTAATTGAAAATTAGAAGGTTTTAATAACTTGGATGAATTTAGATTTTTAGATTCAGCATAGTTCCTCCCTACAATTACTATTTGGATAATGTCAAGTAGGTTGCACTTTCTTTCTCAGAAATATTTAATTCTCATCCTCTGTTGTCTCTAAAGCCAGTTCGTAGCTGATCATCAAGCATATGCAGCATGCTTCTTGCCAGTGTACCCATTCCAAGCTACCCCATGAGAAAATATGTAGTTTTGAGGTGTCTTGTTAAAGTATGTATTGGTAAGTAAAAGAATTATCACAAACTCTCTCTCTCTCTCTCTCTCTCTTCCTCCTTTCCCTTTCTCCCTCCCTCATTCTGTCCTCATCTGTTAGGCTGCATTATCAGATATCTTTTACCAGCTGATTTAAATGTTGGGCAAATGTGATAGATTTTCATTTATTATATTTGAATAAGAGTTCCCATCTACATTACTGGTGCGGAAATGTACATATCCTTTATCCTTTCAACACAAAGAACTTATAACTTATATAACACTTATGTATCCTGATATTATCAGTTATCTTCCTTCACGGGCACCTCTAAACCTCACACTAAGCAACTGCAGCAAACATCCCAAAGCCTCCGCTGAGGATCAGTTTTAATTCTCTGTGCTAGACAGTGTAAGTATTCTGTCTGCTGGCCCACAGGTTGGGTACCTTCATTGCCTTTATGAGAGGAACATTTCCAACTGACACAGCTTCTCCTAAATCAAGCCCCATACCCATTTCCTCCAATCCCCCGGACTTTCTGCTATGTTATGACTTGCAGAAGTGTCTCTTCTAACTTCAGAGAAAGGCAGTTTTCATCTGCTTTGTAGTACCAGACAGAACAGAAAACCATTATTACAGCATTTTTGTTGTTATTTGGTCAGGACAAAGAGACTGCCCGAACCACTTTTGTCACACGGAGCTCCCTGCCATCTTACCAACACCCACAGGTTGTTTGCAGGAAGGGACAACAGGAGTGAAGGCGCTGCTTTCACATGGCATTGCAGAAACAAAATGGTCCCTGCTTTCCAGCTGGGACTGTAAATACACTGAGTGTGTACTACACTGCTCGTACAAGATGTTTACATTACATTATACTATGCCTTGAAAAAATCAGTGCTTATTGATAAATTAGTTCTCAGTGGTTTTTCTTTTTTTTTTTTTATTTTGGGAAAACAAGTTTTTCCCAGGTGTCACGTTTACTGAGTAAGAAAATAGTACTCTCAATTTTCAGGCTTTGGGGAATTTCAAAACAGTAGAAATTCAGATGAAATCCCTGTTCTCTGATTTAAATGCCAGTCCCTTCCACTTTATAACTTATTCTAAATTGTTTAGGATGAAAAGGGTTTACACAAGGTTTTATTTTTAGGTGGTAGATGTTAAGTCCTTTAAAGGTTTCTAAAGTATTCTTGTGAATCTTTTGCTCTCCACTATCTATTTTTGCATTTCTAATTACCTTTCAAAATGGTTTGTCAATACAGCAATTGATTTTTTGGATTTGGTTT
>VZZY01008942.1:0-15908 GCA_013400335.1 Eurystomus gularis | reverse complement strand
GGGGGGGGGGGGGGGGGGGGGGGTGGATGAATTTGGTTTATTTTTTGTTTTTTCTCCTTTGAACTTCTTTCATGTAAGGGTCTTCCTTCCTACCACATGGACATAAAAGAGCAGAACGGGTGCACATCTCTCTTAAATTTAGTTTGCATGGCAAATATTTTGATTGCATGCCACCTTATAAGCATCTGCCTATTTTTGTGAGCACCAGTCTTTGGAAAACATCATTATTTGCATACAGAAAAGTTCCTATTATAGATTTCTGACTTGTCTGATAGGAACATGTGCCCATGCTTTGGGTATACTAGAAAATGCAGAGTATACAAATGAGGATCCAGTGGTAGTGGAAAAGCTATCAGATAAAAGAACAGGAAAAAGAGTCATACCCTGAATTTGAGCTGCTGGACAGCTGATCTCACCATATTGGTGCTTGGCCTGTGAAGGTCCCCTGATATGCTGCCATAATTTTAAAAAAAATCAGTTTATGCACTGATTCTCTTATAGCTGTTGATGCATGAATGCAAAGAGCAAGGGATGATAATTCTCATGACAGAGGTTTGCTCCAATGATTCCTTGCCTTGTGCTTGCCAAGTGCTAATCTTTTTGATTCGGGTATGGGCTTTCTTCATGGTCTCCCTTAGATGCTCCTTTGATCCCCTGACTGAGAAAGTTATGGTATTACTTATATCTTTTCCTCTCTTGCCTCAACTCCTCCACAGTTCAAGAGAGAATACACCTGTCTGTTACCTAATACCCACCACCTGATCATGTCAATGTGGTTTCAGCATCTTCCAGCCTTCTTTGTGTGATGTCCTCAAAGTCCTTCACCATAAGAACATGCTAAACATGCTAAACTCAGATCAAGTATGTCACCTGAGCCTTCATTCTTGTCCACTCACAGCGTACCTACCTACTCTTCCCAACAATCTTACCATTGTGGTGGACCAAAAGTCCACGAATGGCTACTTGCTTGCTTCTTCATCTTTCGTTGCAAATGTTCTCTCTGGCAGCTTTGTGTACAGTTGGATTTTGGCCAGTTGAGCAGGGGATATTCATGATCTTACAGCAGATGTTCTTACCTCATGCTTGTTCAAGACAAGGCATTACTCATAGCTTACTCTAAAATCCTGCCCAAGTCAGTGTCAGTGTTTCATCTGAGTCAGGAATGAATTTCTGTATTTTGCTCTAATGTGGCTTATGCTACTTGTGCTATTGTCAAACTCCCTATGCACACTGCTGTCTTAGAACAATTGGCTCTTCAATCTTTCAACTGCTAAGAGAGTGATGCATAGCTTTTTGTAACCAGCACCATTTGAAGTCCACAACTGTGTGACTATACAGATAGTCACTTAAAGAGAAAGAAACTATTCCGTTTTTTTAGACATAGGTATTGAAGCCCACAATGTATTCCTCTTCCTTGGAATTCCTGAAGGCTTTCTCAGGCTTTTCCAGCTGTCAAGGAATTGAGTACAGGAGGAGCAAGTCTTATGCATGTTAGGGCCATATAGCATGCATAGAACATAAGGATTTAATCCATAAGGGTTCTGGTGAAGTAAAAATTATTTGTCTTTCTGTGCTTGTGTATGTGAATCCTATGTGAGAATATATACACATAAAAGAATATGAGGGAACAGTTAAATAACTTCTGTAGCCTTTGATGGACTCCTTCAAAGGACTCTGATATGAGTCCTTTGGCATATTAAATCTTTTGGAAAGTTTTCCTGTTTAAGCCTAAGATTATGAAGTTGACAACTTCCAAAGTGGAGGCAAATAAAGTACTTCATCATTTTAAGAAGGAAGAATGTTGGAATCATAGAATCATTCTGGTTGGAAGAGACCTTTCAGATCATCAAGTCCAACCATTATATTCCAGACATAACCATATAATCTTCCATCTTGAAGATGGTAACTTCCTCTTCATTTGCACCAGGGAAAGAGTTTGGAACTTCTCCAAAGAAGCTGCAAAAGTTATGGAAAAATGGATAAGTACTACTGAAGATTGTTCCCGATTTGTTTACATATTTCAGGAGGCCCTGATATATCCATCAGTCAGGTCCAACATAGGAAAGCCCGTGGCTGCTGAGGTGCCAGGATCTATTGAAGCTATTTTGCTGTGGGACCTATAACATATTTATGTCTCACTATGCGTTTCAGATATGTGTCCCACAGGAAAGCTGAATCTAGTAAAGCTGCCTTATATCCTACTCATACAGCAGGGGCAGGGACAAGCTGGTATTTTGCACAATCCTCCTTTTATTTACATATGCACTGCTCTGGTAGCTAAACTGAATTTTTTGTTTGGTTTTTTGTTTGCTTGTTTGTTTTAGTTCCATTTTGCTGTCTTCTTTGGACAGTTGTCAAAAAAAAGATACAAACAGCAACAACAAAAACCAACTAGACTACTAATTTCTATTGACATAATTGCATATCAGCCAGCAGATAAGACAATTAGCATTGCAGTAATTCTTTTTTGTATCTACTTGATGGAAATGTAAACATTAAAAAATTGTGTATATATGAAAAATTGCTTTCTTCTAGAGGACACATGGTTTCCCACCATGACTACTTTTTTTCCGGATGAATATCAACTGAAATGTAAAATGGTCTAGAGCCCGTTTGTCAGGTGTTGCTTCTCACTTGCCCTTATTCCTATTCCACCTACCTGAAGCTACAGGAAGGTGAACAAGCAGAATCAGCTTGGGCTTTTGCAGCTTGCTCACTGAAGTCAACCTGACCAACAACATCCCAGCCTTGAGGAAATGCATAGGTAACTTTAAAAAAACCCAAACAACTCTGCAAATATCTTTTTCCGATTTATTGGCATTATTTTCTGTACCAAGGAAGAACAGAAAATAGGTCCAAAAGAACAGCTCTTTTAAAAATAAAAAATATATTTAGAATCCCATACTTCTGATCTGGTTCAGAAGAAAAAGCAAAAACAAGAGCTGTAGTTGCCAACATTCTTTTAACCTCCTACAGACTCTTCTCAACAAGATGAGATTGACAATTTTTATTTGCTGAATTTTTAACTCATTAAGAAATGCTAACTGATCTCTTTTTGCATTCAATTTTCACTTTTCAATTTGTTCTCACTTTTTTTCTTTCCATTTGCCGTAACTTATGTGTATAGGTATCATGTCTATATGTATGGGTGCTATCTTGGATATATATTATGTAAGCTAATGTCCTGGTTATCCTGACATACCTCAGGTGTTCTCAAAGCAAATACTAAAAGAGTAAATGGAAAAAAACACTGATAAAGCAATTACCTCCACAGTATGTGTCGAAGAAATTAAAGACTTCTTCCTAAGGTGGACTTCACAGTCAGCTAAGCATCTGAGCAGCATGTAAAAATGCAGTTTTACATTATAAATACAAGAGGGCAAAGGCTCAACACTAGTGGGGAGACAAAAAAAATCAAACAAAAAAAAAGCAGGAACAGAAAACAACTTCTCGAAGTTTTAATTTTCTTTTCTTTTTTTTTCTTAAAAAACCTTCCAGGGGGACTGGATAGCTCAAGGGGTTGGTAATAGGATACAGAGCCTTTCATCTCTAGGTCACCAGTTCGCATCCAGGCCAGGTCAGTAATGACCAAAAATTGTTACAATTTGATGGGTTTTCAGTGACCTATATAAACAAAGTTGTTGGAACCGTTGTTGGAACAGTTGCTAGAAGCTGTTCATTTCTTATTCAAGAAGATGTGGCTGATCTTTTGGAAGTCTTAGCAGCGAGACTGCATTCCCTGTTCATCTAAAGATGTGAGACACACAGATGGCATTTTCTAGAAATCTTCCTTTCTACAACTATTATAAATTTATAATTGTTGTAACAATTACTGCAGCTGTTAGTATTCTGCTGCCTGTTCTGGATCTGTGCTGTGGTCCAATGGATCTCAGGGTTTCTTCAGGTTTGCCACCAAGGTTAAACAGAGGAATTCAATCAGTAAAATACATCCAGAACATTTTTATGGGTGAAGGAAGAAAAAAAAAAAAAAAGATAAACATAAGACAGGCATTAACTGGCCTAGAATTTCAAAGCAGCAATACAGTGTCATAGACTAGGTCAGACTTGGGATGAATTCCCAAATAAATGCATTCCTAATTTTTATGTTCTCAGTTTCATCAAGCTAAGTAGCAAGAGATTTCTTCTCCCCAACAGGATAGTAAGGAAATATTTCCCTCGCTCCTTTCAATAAGGTTTCTTACATTCGGAATATTACTGGGACCCTGTTGGACTTTTTAAATGGCTGGCTTATGCATACCTCACCTAGATACTTCACATTTTCTATAATGGGAATCTCAAGAAGCAAGCATGCTTCCTTTAAACTTATCACCAAAAATAGAAACTGCCAAGAAAACCTGAATTTTAAAACATCATGGTTTTATAAACGATAAGGATAATTCAGTTACACAAAGGTCCCATTTCTATTGTCTGGTAATGGAGGAGGCCCTTAAAATGAGAAGAAAATATGCCCTGAAAATAACATTTCTACCTAAGATTTCTAAACAGGTCCTAATTCCTGGCCATATCATTTGGGAGGAGGGGGGTGCTGTGTGACGAGTAACGCAACCACAATCTGCTGCTTCCAAAGGCCTTCAAGAGGTTGTGAAATACAGGTAGTAAGACTGAGCAGCTTTGAGCTTGCTCAGAATGTTGTTGGTAGTGGTGAAGATCCCTCTATGTTGCAGAAAGGGAACAAAGGTAGACTAAGACACCTTAATACACCCCAACTATCCATGCCAATCCTTTCCTGTCTTACTGCAGGAAGTGGACTACTGAGAACTAGAGCCCTGCTGTATACTTTATTTTACTTTCCCATGTGGTCCTAAAACTTTTATAGAGAAAAAAGTAAAATTTAAAATAAAATGTAACTTGTAAATGAAATCTGGTATTGGATACTTCAGGAGAAATGATTGGTCAGCTATTAGCCAAACAAATATCACACAAGTTTTGATAGCTGTGACAGACACATGTGATTAATTACTGTATATATCAAAAAAATACACTTTATATCTACATACATAATTACTGCCATCTTGCCTGCAAGGGTCTGAGAAGGCAACTGGCTAAAAGTAATTTAAAATGCAAAATCAAAACCCCTAAATATGTCCTTGATATATGTCCTTCTTTAGATAATTGAAGGGTATTACTGACTTTAACTCAATACATGAAACAATAAGACTGGAGCTTGAAATAAATTATGTTGATTCAAGTAGACATATTGCAAAACTGTCTTGCTTTTCTATACAAAGAAATTAATCTTTGTTATAATCTTGCATGGAACAATAAGGCAATAAAGAGATGTATTTAATTCCTGCATAATCCTTTCAATGTAGAGCTTAGTTTCTAGATTCATGGCATTTGTGTTTTCAGCTTAAATTTCAAAGCTATGTTGATCAAATCTACAGGTTGCCATTTTTCTTTAAACATTTTTAAGCTATAATTTGATGCATTTTTAGAATTTCATTATGCCTGTATTTGTATTTAACATATTTGTCTTTTTTACATAGAACACATTAGTGTCAGGCTTTATCTTAATAACACCAGGTTTTCTCTTTTGTTTTTCTTTTAATTATTTTTATTTTATCACTTATTTTCCTTTCCTTACATGTACGAATGTGAAGTATTTAAAAGAATAGTGGAATGCTACAGTTATTAATGTACTGCTTTAATTTTTATAGTATTAGTTTCCAAACAAGGATTTATTAAGCATTGGTAAAACAGTGTACAAAACTTTGTTGCTGTAAATATTCTTACACTCTTTTCTTTTCCCCCTGTATTTGTGTACTAGGTGGTTGTGAATGCCCTTTTAGGAGCAATTCCATCCATCATGAACGTGCTTCTCGTTTGTCTTATATTCTGGCTAATTTTCAGCATCATGGGAGTAAATCTGTTTGCTGGGAAGTTCTACTACTGTGTTAACACCACAACAGATGAAAGGTTTGAAGTCGACCAAATCAACAATTTTAGTCAGTGCGAGGAACTCATAAAAAACAATCAAAGTGCCCGATGGAAAAATGTGAAAGTAAACTTTGATAATGTAGGATTTGGGTATCTTTCTTTACTTCAAGTAGTAAGTGATCACTCTTTATACACCTCTTACTGTTTATATGTAATAGTGAAAAGCAATTCTACCAACAAAGGCAGAAAACATATTTACCTAATGATTTTTATCTGTGACTTAGTAATACTGCTGCAGTGATAAACGATTATGCTTTTCATGGTAAGCAGCAAGTAGAACAAACTAAGACGAATCAAGAATTTTTAGGAAATCTGACAGAACATGTGCTATTATTCCTATTTATAGCTCTCTTAGTCCTCCAGTTCCTTCTAACTTTAAAAGTTTCTAGAGTTATCTAGGAATAGTATTCAGATATCTGAATACATTAAGTCTTACTGTTGTTGAAAAACAAATTCTGTATTGGTTTGATTATGTAACAGCCAAGAATTCCAGGTAGGAAACCCATTTTCAGTAATGTGTCTGCCACCAGTGCAGACTGATGTGATCTAAGAGGCAATTTTTCATTGGAAGAAAAATAAGAAAAAAAAAATATCATTGGATACTATAATCCATGAAATATTTCCCCTACTATTTCTGTGCATAAGCACCTAGTGGAGTTTATTTAGCAAAAAACTAACGGAAGAAAATATAAAAAGAAAGTTACCATAAGGTTATATACTCAGTCTCAAAAATTGCGTCCTCACAACACTAAATATCTTTGTATTTTGGAGTAGCTAACAACTTGACCCAGCTTTAATCAAGAAAATGGACTCTATGTTATGTGTATTCGACAACTTCTATGGTTTTTTGAGGTTACTGTCTAATTCTGTAGAATCTTAGTTCTCATTTTTATAGTCTTTAAAGAAGATCCTAGCTTTTATGTTGGCATAAGAAATCTCAACAATGCAAATCAGTAACATGATGCATGGCCCTGCACAGGGTATAGTTCAGAGCATTCTGAACTGCCTCCCGCAGCTAATAATGCATCTCATCTGTATGACTGATAACTCTGCCAATTTAAATTTTGCTATGATTCATTATTTACTTTACTGTTACACCAGGAAAGAGCAGAGAGGGACAAACAGTATTAAAGAAACAAAATACTGAATCAAATTTGATTTTGAGAACAAAATTGGATTGTAATAGACTCTATAAAATATCTGTTTTCTGTGTTTATTTTTTTAATCCACTGGCCTAGAATCCCCCTTGGGGTTGGAGGGACAGAATGCTTTATTACACATGTTCAGGAGAAACAAGACATCACCAAAACTCTTTCCAAGTGGTTTGCAAAACTTCTTCCAGTAGTAATCTAGTCTATTCTGAGACAGGGATAACACCAGGTACATTTTTGCCTGGCTTTATGGCCACAGTCACCACCCCTCAGCTACTTGCAGTCATATATATTCCAGTGTCCCAGCTATGCATAGCTTATTCTTGCTCTTCTTTGAAAAGCAATAAATATTTCTTACATGAAGACTTAGATTCTTAAATTATCAAATTGTTCTGGGAGGAAAATTGGAAGAAATTTGCAACTTGTCCCCATGCTTCCAAGGGAAAAATTAACCGAGGCCTACCACAGAGGAACCTGGCTCTCATGGGAGGAGAAGCCAGTTGTTTTTGCAGTATCTGCAATATAGAGACTTTGCACTGATATCACAGGCTTGCCTAATAGATGGATTTTTTGGGCATGAGTAGAATGTCAGTGACAACACCGCTTATGTTTACTGTATTATTAAAAGGCTAGAAGCATAAAGAGGTTTTTTTTTACATACCAGAAAAAGATGGGGCTCTTCTGTTATTGCACAAAACAGACACTTAGCCCTGCATCTTTTAGGATTTGGTAAGTAAGCTACTAGTAGTGATTTTGCAGTTATGGAATTATAAAAGCCCTAGGGCAGAGAAAGCAAAATATCAGCTTAGTTTTCACTTAATGCTTTAAAATGTGCAGATTCTATGGGGGTTTTGCCTTCAAGAACACAAGAAAGGCCACAATGTCATTTTTCTAAAGACAAACTCTATCAATACATGGATTACAGATACAAGGTCCCTTTTTCAGGAAGCTAGAAACTAACTACAGAAAATTGCCTCTTAGAATCCAGTATTATTTCCATTCTCCATTCTGTCCTCTGATTCATGCCCTCTGAGCCAGTCAAAGAATATTTTAAATCCCTTCAGCTTTTCTGGGTTATAGCTAACACAACATAAATCTTTTTCTGCATCACTGAGGTATTTCTGTCTGGACTGAATACTACTGGAAGTAGTAGCATTTTCATGACCAAAAACATCCCATGAAAGCAAGTCAAAAGAACTCCAAACCCTGGCACTGAAGACCTTTCTATCCTGGGAAAGACATAAAGGAGTCCCACAAACAATTTTTGCTTTGATTCATGAAAAGCTTTTTCTGATAGTATACTAGTTTCTTCATCACAGAAAAAACAAACAAACAAAAAAAACCAAACCAAAACAAAAAAACCAAACAACTATTTTTTCAGAGTAATATAGAAAAGGAACATAGATATTTCACATAGAAATACTCAAAAGAAATCGGATAATTTCAGAAAGATATATTCTAGGCTCAAAAAATAGATTGGAAATGTGTGGCAGTGACTTTTTAAGCATAAAGAGCTCTCTGAAAAGCTTTCCTGAGTTTCTGTGGCAGTGATGGTGAGTGAATTTCTGGAAAGAGGGACCTAAGAAAAGAACATGAACTAATTTTTGGCTTACATATTGGGTTGGTTTTTGTTTGTTTTTGGTGTGTGCAAAAAAATCTTTAGTATTGACAGCAACGTTTTAATTCTTTCTGCCTAAAAATACAGGCTAAAAAATATGTGCCATTGATATAACCAAGTCTTGTAGGCTGTTGATCAGAAACTGTTTTCCAAAATTCTGACATCATTTGAAGTTGGAGTGTAAATATTCATGCCATCGGTCATATAAGTACATATTCTCTCTATAAGAACTTTTTTCTTCTATGATGCAGTGTAGCTCATGTTGGTCTATGTGGATCTGCAACTTCTTTTTTATTTCTTTATCTGAAATTGTTTGAGTATTTCTCTGTCCCTAAAGACAAGCATCAAAGCAGAGACAGGTCTGCTGGAGAAATTCCTTTCACAATTTACAGGCATCAATGAGTGAAGAGGAAGAGGTTGGTGTACACAAGAGATGTGGCATTTGCCCTGATAATTTTATGGCCTTATGCCTTTTTTATCTTGAACCTAGTATTTGGATTCTTTGGTAAGTAAATTTCCTGGGGGCCTGCTTTTATCCTGCTGGTAAGCGTATGTCCTGCTTACCAGGATAAAATGTGGCAAACCAGTAATCTCAAAGCACAGTGTTATATTATTCTGCTGTTACTAATATAAATAAGAAAACACGTCTTGTGAAATGAAGGGTAAAAAAATCAGAAGCTGAATTCTAGGGCTATAAGAGTAGAATGTCTTAAAAGTTCTGGCAGGTTAGTATTTTAAAAGCAAGATGCTATTGCATCTCCAAAAGTGGTAAAACTCCAGCATTACTTATAAAATTGAGCATGCATTCGAATATAGCTTTTTCAAATTTCCTTGGGGGAAAAAAACTATTTGGAACAGATGCTGATTTCAGTTACACTGCTGTAATCTTTGAAATCAATTAATTACTCTTAATTTAGTGTCACTGAGATTATACAAAATATTTTTATATTTGAAAATACAAAACAGAAACTAAGAATTTGATCTCTTGGTCATATTTCTGTGTTATTTTCTATTCAGTCTGCAAAAACATCCAAATAATACTTCATTCCTGTTAAGGAAAACATATTGCAGCTAAATTTAAGCCTAACATAAGCAGATCTAAGCTTCTACTGCATGCCGTAGCAATAATACTCTTTCAGTAAATGTGATGCCTTGACACTGAACCTCCAGTTCCATTATTTGCTATTGTTCTCCTGCCAAACTGACATTTCTGCTTTGGGAATTAAGAATCTCTTTTCTCACAGCTAAGTTCCTAACTAGTGTAAATGGTGTTGCATAGTAAATATATTCACTGATTCCTACTGATTTTTAGGAGGGATTTAGAATAAAGCAAACAATATGTTAAGGGAGTGTATTTTTTTACTAAAATTACTTAATTTCAATTAGGGTTTACAATAGATTTTTTCTTCATTTCTTCAATAATGGTAATATAGTTTTATGAAACTCATTGTGGAAAATGCACATTTTAATTTAGATATTTTTATCTGCAATATAATAATATGTTATATGTATATTTTTCTACCCACACACTCAAGTTGTCTTTTCAATAATATTATATAATAATAATAATAATAGCTGAAAGGTACTGTCTTTTATAATAGAGTACCTTACTGATCATGGTGAAGTTTAGTATTTTAAAATTAGTCTATTTTTTCCCATTCACTCTGATTAGTCTAGGCTACACCTATAAATTTACAAAAAGTAATAATTCCACTTTGCCTGGAGTGATATGTAATGATCATTATGTGTTTGAATCTGAGGCAACAGCACACACTTCACAGAAGACCCACTCCATCATTTGCATCATCTTTCTGATGTAAATTATTCCCATTATTTGCATTTAGTGTTTCAGATTGAAGTGCTGATTTCAGTCTAAGTTATGACATTCCAGAAAACGCAAATAATGTACCAAGACAGAAACAAAAGTAGTGCCTGTAAGATGTCCTGCCCTATTTAGACTTTGCAAGACCTCAGCTGAAATACTGAGTCCAATTTTGGTTATCATTTCAAGAGATGAACTAATGGAAGGGAGCTCAGAGGAAAATAATTAGAATTATCAGAGTCCTGGAAAACAAGATCTACATGGAAAGATTGAAGGAACAGTGGTCACAGCCTAAAGAACAAAGGCAGCAACAATCAGTTTGTAAATAAGTAAAAGGTGCTGCACAAAGGATGATTAGTATTCTGTTCTTCAGATACGTAATCATTATGACAAGTGACAGTCTTAAATGACAAAAAGAGGATTTAGCTATAAGGAAACAATAAAGACAAGTGCCAGAATAAATCTTTTTAATGAGGTTGTGGAGCGTCCATCATTAGAAGTCTTTGAGATCAGGTTAAACATATACTAGGAATCACATAAATAAAGATGATCCTACCTCTCCTAATCCCATGCAGTCCAAATATTCCACAAGGACTTTAAATTCTTTGCTGAGACTTCTACTACTTTCAGATTTATTGTTGATTTATTGGTCCTCTGATACTACACTTTGATGTCACCATCATACTGTGAGTTGCCCAACTTCACATTTTCTGTGTTGGCCACAAGATGTGAAAGTTGTTGCATGCTGAATTTATACCTCAGGATAATCATGCTCTTTTCCAGTTTCAAAAGTGTAAAGGACCTCTTTTCCTTTAAAGAAAATAATTCCTTCTCATTTTAAGTTCACTTCAGGATAATGCCAACTGCTTTTAATGCTGCATAAGCAAAGACTTTTTGAAACCTCCACTACAAATGAAACCTCAGTGTGATAGATACGACACTAACCAGGGATGAAGCGTTCCATTCCTGACTTTTCTCTGTGACTGGTCTCTATGGCAAAGAATATGAAGGAATCAATGATGTGCAGCCTTGTTTAACAAAATTATAGTAGGGATTAAATAGCAGAGAACACCTCACTTTGTTTTATTCTGGGCAGAACTGAGTTAAAAACTTAATGATGTCTACTTTGAGATGTTGCCTTGTCAAAAAAGAACTAATTGCTACAACAGAGAAAATTACTTTCTGTTTTGAGCACTCAGATGAAGCAATCTACACCGCACTGTCAAATACAAAAAATTTACAGATTTTTAGGCAGAGGAAATAGCTATAAAAGCTCACTAAATACTGTCATCTATATTAAATCTTTGATGCACATAAAACATCTTCTTACCAGTTTATCTCAGAACATAGCCTCTGTAAAACAATACAATATATTTAAAGTCAAAATAAAATTACTAAATCAAGTCTTTCAAAGTAGAGCAAAATCAAAATTCTGATTGATAGGAAAATACCTTTTCTGAGCTGATCAGATTTTTTGTTCCCTTTTGTTGCCACCTTTCTGACTAATTTGAGGAGGAACTACACATCAGTCTTCGTTAGTGGTGACTCATTTACATAAGGTTATTTCTCAGCTGTACATAGTCTTTGCAGCTGACATGATTTGATGAATGTTTAGTCCACTAATGATACCACATTCTATCACTTCTGATTAATTAGAAATAAGTTAATTACACTTACTGCTTTAAATGTTCATATAGAGACAAAATATGGGGGTACACAGCAGTGTATCTGATGAGCAGCTGAAAGAAATCAAAGAGACAAAATTATCTACAAATCTCATGTTATTATAATTATTACTGGTGTCTTCAAGCTCTATGCTTAAACAGGTGTGTACTGTTTACAGGCTACATTTAAAGGCTGGATGGATATTATGTATGCAGCTATTGACTCAAGAGATGTAAGTACTGCAAATATTTTAAATTATCTTTTTTTTTCTTCAGGTCTGTCTATCAACAAGTGTGTATTTATATATCTTCCAAAAGCAATTAATATCCATATAATAGAATTAAACAAAATCAAACTAACTAATATGAGATTCTGCCATAACAAACTGTGGAAAACTGAATGCAAACTGCCAGTAATAGATGGAATAGATGAAATACACTGATATACATGTCCAAACACAAAATATTAAGGACATTTTGCCCAAGGTTTCCACTTGTTCAGTTGAAATTTTCACATTAAATCTTAGGAATGATATTTCACCTTTTTTTTTTCTCTTAGATATTACAGCAACCCAAGTATGAAGACAACCTGTACATGTATTTGTATTTTGTCATCTTTATAATTTTTGGGTCTTTTTTCACCCTGAACCTGTTCATTGGTGTCATTATTGATAACTTCAATCAGCAAAAAAAGAAGATAAGTATTGTTTCATTTCTCTTCTAAATATATTTTAAAATATCGAGGGTGGTGAGTCCCTGGAACAGGTTGCCTAGGGAGGTTGCTCCAACACTGGATGTGTTCAAGACCAGGTTGGATGGGGCTCTGAGCAACCTGGAAGGTGTCCCTGCCCATGGCAGGGGGGTCGACACTAGATGATCTTTAAAGATTATCTTTAAGGTCCCTTCCAGCCCAAACCATTCTATGACTCTATGATTCTATTGCATTTTTGTAGGTGCATGATATATGGAATGTACACACAAGGTTTGTTCAAAATTGAAAAAGCTGAAGTATATTACCAAGATGTAGTATGTACTAACATCATAAGACTTTACATTGTCCTGAATGGGTTAGGCCACTCTGTTTTCATTGTCCAGTCTGGTCATCCTCAAGTGATCTGTTTTTCCATGCTTAAACTTCATGAAATCTCCTTACATGATCAAACTCCCAATTTGGCCTCTACATTAAAGCACTCATAATTTCTTGGTTGTTTTGGCTTTTTTTTTTTCTTGATTTGCAGTGATTCTAACAGCACAAAATAAAATAAAAGGTCATAAAAGATAAAACATTACTTTATCACACTACTACAGATGCTGCTCCCAAGTGTTCAAGGTCTATTTTGTAACATTAAATGATCTGAAACTATACTGAACAGGAGTGGTTTGTAACTTTCTCAGGGCCTTTTTTTATTGTTTCACAGTGCAGATGTAGACAATCTTACTGGTATAGATGGTCTGAGTATCGGATGCTCAGCTTCAAAGTTGTTCTTTATAAATAAAATAATAAAAGCTGAAGGACAAAAGCAGCTATGAATTACATTTAATTTTACCTTGCTGGACTTCATCAACTTTCTTTGGGTTTATGTTACTAATGGGAGATACTACGTAATATTTTTGGAAGCTGTACATGCTAGACGTCTAGAGTTATATGGTTAGGGAGTTTGTCCAGTGTATAATGCATGCATTCCTGGGTCTTCAAGCTTCCCAAACACTTGCCCACAAAAAGGCTGCATCCAGTTCTATGTGCTCATAGGCATTCCTGTAATTAGATGCCTGCAAGTATCTTTTATCCAGGAAAAATTTACTTCAAGAGATATGTAGACTCTAATGGGTTTTTATTGTCTCTACAAGAAATTTACAGTGGGTGGTGGCTTTTGGTTAGGTTGCCATGAAAAGCCCATCATTCTCTCTTTATCTTCACTGTCAGTTAAGATGTTTTTTGCTAATCAGAAGTTCATTGAACATGGAAGCTAATAAAGATAAAAGCCTTAAAAGAGAGCATTTTGCTGTTAACAGTATCAAGACTGCTTCAGTCTTAACTCAGTTACTCCAAAGGCTGATAAAACCTTGAAGTTTTTTGAGAAATCTTGAGTCCCAATGCTAAAGTTCTGGTTGCTAAACTAAAACAATCACAACCTGAAGCACTAACCTAAAGTACTAAAACGTTCATGTACTGAAAAACAGACTCTGGCTGCTTCCCTTGTTTCACTAAAACCGCAGTTCAGAAGTGACAGTGCTGAGCAGCCCAGACTATTTGAGATGGTTTTTACTGTATCTCTTCCTATAAAAGAAAAGAGGTACAAAAAGAATTTCTTAGAGTTCAAGGAAAATAACAGTAGAAAAATGCTGCATTACCATGGGGGTTTTTTTTGTGAGATGCAGTACTCAGTGTCCAGACAACTTGTGGACTAAATGCTTAGACTACAGACAGCTGCATTTAATAGCTAAGAGAATTTTCCCAATTCTGTCTTCTTGATTTCCACGGATTAAGTAAATCAAATCTGTTTTTAAAAGTCTTTTTCAACCATGCATATAAATACGATTATAACCAGTTTTGATTTCATGTTTTTACTTTGGAGGTCAAGACATATTTATGACAGAAGAGCAGAAGAAATACTACAATGCAATGAAAAAGCTGGGATCCAAAAAACCACAAAAACCTATACCAAGACCAGGGGTAAAATTATTTATATACATCAGACCAATAGCTAGTTACAAACAACTCAGTTTTTATTAATATAGAGAAAGCAGAAGTATGCCTATGTGAAAATTATCATTAACTAGTGTATCAGTCAGCAAAAACAGAAGATTATAACATAGGTTAAAAAAATATTTTTCCCTTGCAAACATTTTATGTATGAATATACAAACAAGTTTGAGGCTGAACTAAGGTGTTGTATTCACTTTAATTTGACTACTTAATATCACTAATTACTTTTTAACTGAAGTCTCACCAGCTTACCAGATATATTTTTCTACTTTCTTCTAATAGGAAAAGAAAAATAATTACAGTTTGTATTGGATGTTTCTTTTTTTTCTTTTCTCCTCAGAACAAATTCCAAGGCATGGTCTTTGATTTTGTGACGCAGCAAGTATTTGACATCAGCATCATGATTCTTATTTGTCTTAACATGGTTACGATGATGGTAGAAACAGATGACCAGAGTGAAGAAATGGAAACAATTTTATACTGGATAAACCTGGTGTTCATTGTCCTTTTCACTGGAGAATGTGTCCTGAAATTAATTTCACTTCGCCACTACTATTTCACAATAGGCTGGAACATTTTTGATTTTGTAGTTGTCATTCTCTCAATAGTAGGTAAGTCTCACTTATTAAACTAAAAATAGGTTAAAATGAATATAAGATGAATGTTTACTCAAATAGAGCTATATGGCTGGCTTTTGCCTTTGCAAGGTTTACAACTAAGTCATGTAACTTTTTGTTTTATCTAATAATTTACCTAATCCAACCATCAAAACTGTTATAATCATTAAACATATATTGCACCTGCAAATATTAAGTATAACTGGTAAAACAGAAATTATGGAAGTGGAATCTACCGAACATTTTTAATTGCTACATAGAATCACCAATTTTAAAACTTTTTCTAAATTTCTACAATGACATGGAGATTAGGTGATAATGTATCTTGGTTTTATATTTTTCTCTTTTAGGTATGTTTTTAGCCGAGATGA
>VZZY01008940.1:0-15627 GCA_013400335.1 Eurystomus gularis | reverse complement strand
GAGCTGAGCGGAGCCGAGCTGACTGGCTGCATGCACGAGTTGCACCTCAAAACCAGAACTGGCCCCAGGGCATGATGTCAGTATGGTATGGAATAGCCTGGCCACACCAAATTAACCCTGTCCTGGCCGAACCAGGACAGGTGTAGACAGGTGTTCCNCAGGTGTAGACAGGTGTTCCCTTTGCTGGGTTAAAAACAGGCTGGATGGCCAAGCCCAGAGGGTTGTGGTGAATGGAGTTAAGTGCAGTTGGCAGCCGGTCACAAGCGGCGTCCCCCAGGGCTTGGTGCTGGGACCGGTCTTGTTTAATATCTTTCTTGATGACCTGGGTGAGGGGATTGAGTGCTCCCTCAGTAAATTTGCAGATGACACGAAATTAAGCAGGAGCGTTGATCTGCTTGAGGGTAGGAAGGCTCTGCAAAGGGATCTGGACAGGCTAGAGTGATGGGCTGAGGCCAACTTTAACAAAGTTTAACAAAGCCAAGTGCCGGGTCATGCACTTCAGTCACAACAACCCCATGCAACGCTACAGGCTTAGGGAGGAGTGGCTGGAGAGGTGCCTGGCGGAAAAGGACCTGGGGGTGTCGGTCAACAGCTGGCTGAACATGAGCCAACAGTGTGCCTAGATGGCCAAGAGGGCCAACAGCCTCCTGGCCTGTATCAGAAACGTTGTGACCGGCAGGAGCATGGAGGTGATTGTGCCTGGCACTCATCGGAGTGCACCTTGAGTACTGTGTCCAGTTTTGGGTGCCATAGTTTTTTTTCATAAAGAAATCAAAGTGATACCTAACTATACCTAAATGTTTCCACACCTTGTACTTTAGGGTTGACACATACATACATCTTTTTTACTTCATGAAGAGTGCTACTTGCTAGTGCAACAATTTAAGATCTCTTTTATTAAAAATTAATTGCTATTGAAGGGACAATAATTGTCCCATGGACACCACAGCAAACCAAATCCAAACTACTTCCATGGCTACCTACCAAAAATCTAGAGGGAGGGTGACCTGAAATGACTGTGTGAGTATCACTGGGCCTTTTGGTATTTTCTGTTTGGCTTTTCCTTTATTAAACTTTTCTGGTAACAAGTCCTTACTTCCACAATGTTCCACCAGTTTTTCCCCTAAACCTTTCTCTTTAAACACAAAGCTTTCCATGGCCCTTCTAGCTTCCATGTCTTCCTTAATATTGAGGATAAGAAGTTATTTCTTTCTGTCTAAAGGAGCCTGCAGGTAATATCAGTTCCTTTATAATGTTCTTTAGAGGCAAGAAAAGATAAAACCACCCACTTTTGGCCCAGTGTCTTTACTGGTCAGTAAAGCTGATTTGAAGAGGAAGCAGATGTGTAATGTTTCTTTACTCTACTTTTGTGCGTATTTTTTCTCAAGGGCATCAAAACACAGAATGTGGACGCAATGAAATAATGTAATAAAAGACAGGATTGATGATGTCAGACCCTTGCTTGGGTGTGAGTCTCAATGGATTCCTGTTTAGCCACACCTGATTTAGGTTTTTAAGTGTTAACCCTTTACAAGGAAGTTTTTTTTATTCACACATTTGGTCTCCTTGGGATGCTGTGTTTGAGTGATAAATATTGGATTCAATCTTACAGAAATTTTGCTGATAGATTTTGGCATTGCATTTGTAAAAATAAGTTCCTTGGTGTTTTTTTTTTCCATAGGAAATAAATAATTGTTATGTAGAGAAAGAGAGGAATCATCCTTCCTTTTTTCCTTTTAATCCTGGAGCAAATGGTGGACACAGCAAATTGGAACTTGAACATATTTTCCCATGTGCAACAGAATGTAGTTTCAAGTTCCAGGCCATGATTAATGCCCTGTGGCCACGGAATATTCCTAAAAAATGGAAGTTGCCAGGTTAGAATATATTTCTGGAAGTAGCCAGTAGCAAAAAAATCACAGGAGCAAAATGCATTAATTCCCAATGAGATGTGCTGCTGTATTTGGCTTCATTGTAACTAACAAAGAGATTTTTATGTGTATATATATATGTGTAATATATAAAAACAATCTTCCTTCACCGTATAGATTTAGAGGCAAATGGCTTATCATTTTTGCATACATAGCAATTACAATTAAAAGGAACAGAAAAAGGAAGTCTGAATGAATGATGCATGAGAAAAGTGAGCAGGTAAACAGCATTTTCTGTTTCATTTTTTGCAAATATCAGTAAAAAATATATATTTAGACTACTATTTTCTATTAACTGGTGAAGAGAGACATTTTTCTGTGTTCTTTCAAGAAAATTTGTATTGAAGATAGGTGCCCTTATTTAGCATGATCACTTTCGTGGAAGTAACTATATTTCTGTATAGTACTTCTTTCATTTGATTCTCATTTTCAGTCTCTCTAGTTTCTACTTTAAATAGTTGCAAAACCCAGCATCCCGAATCCATTGTCTCCTTATTGTGATGTATGCGAGGAGAGCAGTCTTAGCCTTCCAATCTAAAGTATAAAAAAATTGGATTATATATTCGAAGTGGAATGAAAATGATGCATAGAGAAGTAGATCATTTTATAGGCTACTGTTCTATTTTATGGAATGATGAATAATGATGTAAAACATGTTTTCCTTTGCATGTTTAAACTGCTCAGTGTACATAACTAAATTTAAAATAAATTAAAAAATGAGTGCTTAGCCTTGCTGAAGAACTTGGAGAACTGCTTTATTCTTACTGTCTTTTCAAGTAAATAAGCTGCTATGAATACAACTTCTTGTTTTGATCTTAAATTTTAGCTTCGACAGATTTACATTTAATCCGGACACCATAAGAGTCACTGTGTCTGCTGAGTTTCAAGTGACTGATTTCTTCCTCCATTTCTCAGCAGTTTTCTATACCTTCCTTTCAAGAGCCAGCTATGCTATGTAAACTGATTGACTAATTTCTTTAAGTATATAAACTTGTACTTGGTCAGGCTGGCATGGTGTTAGCATTTTTTTGCATTTGTGACTGAAGCAGTGTTCATAGAACACCAGTGTTTTGGCTGTTGCTGAACAGTGCTTACACAGCACTGAGGCATTCTCTGGTGATCACGATGGTGAAGTACAGTGTCGGTGTAGGTCCAGTGTTTGTTGCTGGAGTTGTTGTTTTAGTTTTCTAACCCAAAAGTCTCTCTCATTCCCTTTCTCTCCCATTTGGGACGGGAAGGGGGCCAACAGAAATCTATAAGTCTTTCGCACTTTTTCCCTTCCTCTTCCCTTTCTTGGGTGAAAGAGGGGATAACAGAGAGTGTTACATAGGCAGACTGACCCTAAACTTTGACAATCAATTAATATAATGAATTGGATTTAGAATTGTGAGGAGACATTATGATTCCACCAAGAAAAAAACGTTAAATCTGTAAATTCTTCCTTGCACATGCACTTTTCTGAAGCATGTGGTGCTGTTTCAAATGAAATCTTTTCTAAAGACATGTTTACTCTGCAGGTGATGAGCCAGAAAAAAGGAAAGTTCAATGTTTTTGCTTTTATTTTTGGAACTTGCCTTGTATTACCTTATTACTTTGCCTTACCCTTTTTTTCTTTAAAGTGACTCAAGTTAACAAAAATTCCTTATTCTGAGATTAGCAAACACAAAATGGAGCTTATAGATCAATAGAGAGTGTTAAGGGATCACAAAATAAACAAATTTATATTCACTTTTCCTGTTATTTTCAACTGCATTCTCATATAATATAAAACACTTTTAAGTATTGAGGATTGATGCTTTTATTCATTCTTTGATACTAGTATGGTTTAGCTGCTTTAAGAAGGGCATTATTTTGTTTATACTTGTGTGTACATACATATATATGACAGTCTTATGATAGACTAAATTAGCAGCAACATCCTTGGGGCACTTTTTGTAAAAATTAGAGATTTTGATGGGTAGGAAGGCTCTACAGAGGGATCTCAACAGGCTGGATTGATGCACCAAAGCCAATTGTATGAAGTTCAACAAGGCCAAGTGCTGGGTCCTATTGCTTGGGTCACAACAACCTCATGCAACACTATAGGCTTAGGGAAGAGTGGCTGGAAAACTGCCCAGCGGAAAAAGACGTGGGGGTGTTGGCTGATAGGTGGCTTAATATGAGCCAGCAGTGTGCCCAGGTGGCCAAGAAGGCCAACAGCGTCCTGGCCTGTATCAGAAACGGTGTGACCAGCAGGAGTAGGGAAGTGATTATCCCCCTGTAATTGGCCCTGGTGAGGGTGCACCTCAAACTGAGGTGCTGGAGTGGGTGCAGAGAAGGGCAACAAAGCTTATGAAGGGCTCAGGGGAGACCTTAGCACTGTCTACAAGTACCTCAAAGGAGGCTGTAGCAAGGTAGAGGGTTGGTCCCTCTCCCAAGTAACAAGCAATAGGACAAAAGGGAATGGCATCAAGTTGTGCCAGGGGAGGTTTAGGTTGCATATTAGGAAAAGTTTCTTCACCAAAAGGGTTGTAAAGCCCCGCAGCAGGCTGCCCAGGGAAGTGGCAGAGTCACCATCCCTAGAAGTATTTAAGAGACGTATAGATGTGGTGCTGAGGGACATGGTTTAGTGGTAGACTTGGCAGTGCTGGAGTGGTTGAATTCAATGATCTTAAAGGTTTTTTACAACCTAAATGTTTCTATAAGTCTAAGACAACTTCCTTCACTGGACACAGTGACTCTTCTCACAAGATCCTTTACCCTTGTGACTTGCTATTTGTGAGATGAATGCCTCGGTTAATACGAATTAATGTATGCGGCTAAGACAAGGTTTGGTTATTCCAGAGAGTAGAATGCTGACAGTGTAGATGTGGCATAAATGTCTTGGTTTTCATTTTCTTTCATATGCTCTTAGAGTATGTGTCACACTTGGTTATAATTTTTAAAGCTTCAGCTGTGAGAGAATGATACTGGTGTGAGAATGATGTCACAGCATGAAAAATCCAGAGAAGCTTTTCCAGTCATCATTCATTTAAGTACATCTCACCCACTGGCAGAGATATGGGCTAGACAACCTAATATGTCTCCTTTGCCTCTGCCTTCTGTGATTCTATGAGTGATAGGGCAGTACAGGAGATCAACAGTGAGTTTATTGGCAGTTGCAGAAAGACAAGGCACTAAAAATGCCTGCACGTCCTACATGTGGATATATAATTGCATGTGGCAGTTACCTGTAGAGATCACACTTGAACTCTGGGAGATTACTTATTTCCCTCCTTCTGCCGGTCCCCCAGGAGAATATGGCTTTTACTATTGAAGTTGATACCTCTTAGTTACTCAGATAATCAGTTTTAATTACATTCCTAAAGTAAAACCAGGATGTTGGCATGTGTGAGAACTGATATGGGTCGATATGTTATATAGCACATTCTGTATTTTGAGATATATACCAAGAGAGGTTTTACCTCAGAGCATATATAATCTAGAGCTTTCAAAGGAATCTAGAACAGTTAGTTACTCAAGTTTAATTGGAGGTTTGACTTTGAATTGAATTATTTCTAAAAATATAACATAGTAATGAAAATAATTATTCTAACAGTCCAAAATGTGATTGTGTAGTTGGTTGTTTTGTTTGTTTTTTTTTTTTTTTTTTGATACAGGAAATAACATAAAAAACAATGTTGAAACTTGGACACAGTAAGGGAGACTTCTCTTCAGTCTCCTTTGAATGTCCTTGGTAAATTAAAAAAGTTCTTGTAGGGTATAAGCTGGTCCAGATAACGTCAGCATATGATCTGGGCTCACCAATGCAGATTCAGTTGCTAGCTGAAGTTTTTTGCAATTAAAAATATATATGAAGTTTCCTCGCAAAGTCAGAGCGGTTTTGGTATAAGGAGTTTTGCCATGCCTTAGGAATGGGGGGGAAGAGGATAGTGTTATATGCTTCTCTGCTTACTTCACATACTAAGTATCTTATTCCAGGGCTCCTTATGAGTATTGAAAAATAACCATCCTGAATGCACAGTGGAAATAAAAATGGAAAATTTACATTGTTTTCTCTAGGAGTTGCCCTGATAACTGTGGATTGCCTTATTTGTTGAAAATACATATGATATTGACACTTCTCAAAACAGAGTTACAGTTCTCCATGAATGGAGTTTGAATCAAAATTTTACTTTGTGACTTAGGAGATATTATGCATTCAATGGAGAAAAATTTAACTATTGTAGAGATGACATATATTTATTTGAAGTAAAAGTAGAAGCCTGAACAAGTTTGTTCTCACAGTGGAAGACAAGGATCTTCAGCAGAAAATGTGGAATGCTTTTTATGCGTGATCTCATCTTCAGTTTTGAGCATGTTCAGTTTTCAGGTCATCAAGCTGTTTATTAGAAGGGGCTTTCTTTGCCAGTCATAAAGGTATCAATTTTGGGTGTGTAGCATTATAGTAGAGAGAACTTAAATAATACAGAATGACTTACTGCTCGAGTTTATTTTCACAAACATTACAATGAGAAAATCAAGCCGTGAAGCATACAAAAAGGAGCTATGCAGTTGAAAGATGGGTAAGAGGATGGTATTGTATGGTAAAAAAAAGCATGGATGGGAAGCTTAAAGGAATATTAATTATGATTTGAAAGGATAAGAATATCTTAAGTAAAAACGTGAAATTCAGTAAAAGCTCTTTAGATCAGTTGTATTTATCTACAAAGCAAGTTGTCTAACAGTATGGGAAAAGTAAGGAATTTTTTTTTGGCATTGCAGGGATACACAATATTAAATCCATAGCAACAAGAAGAAGTTTTTATTCTAATTTGTCAGTAAGAACAAAATATTTACAATTCTGTTGCCTTATTAGAAGATGTGGCTACTTATGGCATTACTTATGCAATTATGCACTTATGGTGTTACAAGCTGGAGAAAAAGTCCTTTTCTCTAACTTACTATGGGACTTGTTCGTGTGTTGTGGGGTTTTCATTGTGGTTTTCTTTTTAACATTTTCTGTACTTTGCTGTATATCCCATTTTAGTAGGGGTTTATTAGATTTGTCCAGTACATTGGGCAGCTGATGAAGGGAAACAGACTATTTGTGAAAGTTACTACTTTTATTAAAAACAAACAAAAACCAAACCTCTACTTAACAAAATAAAGGGCAAGATAACTGAAATTAAAGTATATATTTAATATCACAGAATCGTAGGGGTTGGAAGGGACCTCTAGAGATCATCTAGTCCACTCTCCTTGCCAAAGCAGGTTCATCTAGGCAATTTGTCTATGTTAAAGTCAAAGTTTGAAAGCGGCCTAAACAATAGAAATGTTTATCAACTTTATTGCCGAGTTTTTCAATCGGAAATCATAGATGTTTATATACGATATTAGGTATCTGTAATAAATCTGTGGAGAATAGCTGGGAATGTTCATTAGCTCATTTAAAGGGAAAAAAACAAGTATAACTTGCTTTAAATTTAAAAGCTGTCACAGTTTTTTTTTTTTAATCTGAAAGACATCTGTCTAAAATGTAGCCATTTGAAGAGAAGGGTAAGGCCTGTCAAGCTACTTCTGGCGTGCTTGTGTTAGTGCTTCATCTGCTTTGTTTGACATCTCTAAACAACTCTTTAAAAATGTCGATTTTGGCATGCTCCACAAAGGAGAACTGAAGGGTGTTGTTTAAGTTATTTGGGCCTTCTCTGTTTTTCTTTCTGTGGCACAAAAATGTGCATTTTTTTTCTCCGCCTTTCCCCCCAACAAATGTGTGTTTTAGCCTCAAATGACCCTGGCATCTTAACATGTCAGAGTGTTAATAAAGCGCTGAGGCTGTCATAATGTGGGGTTAAATAAAGTCTTCATGAGCTGTCTATTAAGCTGATTTTTTGTTTGTCACTTTCTGTAGTTTCTTTATGGATGTGGCTTGTCTTGGTTTGTGGGCAGCCAAGCAAACGGGTTTTGTCTTTGTTCACTGCTCTGTTTAATTCTCCCCCTCATTCATTAATCATCCCTTTGACTATTTATACCGGTGGCAAGTATAGCTAACACACTTAACGTTTTCCTTTGTCTCAGTGGCACTCTTTGTGCAGGCCAGAGGAGGGCTAATTATTAACTGTGAAGTGACATTAAAAACCCATAGATAAGCATACAAATGCTGCATCCAGTGAAATGCAGCTTTTTTTTTTTTTTTTTTAAACTTTCAAGTGCTTGTGGCCAAATGAATATTTTCTTGCTCTGTCTAGTTGGGAGTTCACAGTAGCAGTGCCAATGTCTAGATAATTAATGGAGAAACTCTGTTAAACCCAGAGAGTCTGCTGGTGTCAGGTTTTTTAGTTTCATCTCTGGACAGCTTAGCTGGATAGTTTGTACCTTATCAGGCAGAAGCAGGGATTTAAATTGCTGCTGTTTAGTTGGAGGCAGTTCCTCTTCTCTTTAAGGGTCCCATTCCTGTGTTTATTAGTATTCTGTATACACGTCTTGGAATGTGTTTTTTTTGTTTGTTTTGATTTGTTATAATATGAGACCTTTTAGAATTTTCTTTCTAATCCCCTTCTATTTATGTGGTTATCCTGAAATCAGAACTATGGTGTCATTTTTGTTTTTGGTTTGGTTTGGGTTTTTTTGGGGAGGAGGGGTGTTTTTGTTTTGTTGTTGTTGTTTTTCTTTTGTTTTGTTGAACATGACACTGATCACACCTTACTTGCTTATCCAAAGTCTTCCTGACCCTCTTCCTTCTCATTCATGATTTCATGATACCAGCACAATGACTATTCTGGAAAGACTTCTTTGAAAAGGTAATATTTAGAAAGGTTGTATGTTCCAGCTATTTGAGGGAACTCAAGTATTATTTGTATTTCATTTGTACTGTAGTGTCCATCTAATGCCATTACTTGCTGTAGATTTGAAAAGAGATTTGCTGTTTTTCCCTGCCTTGAAAATAACATGCTGCTCTGTGAGGTGGGTTCAGAGAGATTACTGCAGGATTTAAGTAATGTTGCAATCAGCTCTATTAACTTGGAAGTAGAAGTTACTTTTCTATTGACTGATGTGGTGGCTGAAGCCATGTGTTCGTGGTTCATAACCATGAATATAACACATAGACGAGGCCTGAAGTTTAAGTTACAGCTAATACTTTCAATGGGTCAAGCAATATGGTCCAGTAGAGATCAGAGTGAACAGAGTAGTGAGTGTAGTGAACGCTAGTCCAGTAGCGAACACAGTTGGAGCATTTCTGGTTTGTGCTGTAGCTAACATTTTTCTGGCTCTCAGCACGAGCAAAGACCCTACTGAGTGAAGCTAAAGCATAACATCCACTGAGGCAGATCTTTGATAACAGAGCTAGGAAGAGGTTATGCTCTCTTAATCAAGCCTGTATATAAATGAGTAAACCTATTAGTTCATTCTATTGTAATTGCCAAATTGAATGCATTTCCAAAAGTTTCAAGTAAACAATAACGTTGTGAGGGTATGACAAGGCAATCTGTAACTGGCTAACTTATGCAGATTACAGCTTCAGCTAAAGCAGTAGATCAATAGTTCCAGATTGCTTTCTGCATGTTTCAGTTAGAAAATACGTATGTTGAATACAGGTAATTCTTAGTTAGGATGAAATTTTGAGTGGTGGGAAAATTTTCTATTAAAAAAAAAAAAGTATGGTGATACAGTAGGTTGTGTTGCATAAATATCTTTGTTTTCTGTGCTGTGTAACTGTGAACTGATCTTCAGGTACATAAGTCTCCTGCTGCAAGAAAGCAAAGTTTACTGACTTTTCATTAAGGTGTTGAGTGTATAGTTTATGCAAGACTGGGCCTGTCTTTCAGGTAGACTGTCAGCAGCCTAATAACAAAGATGAGGATAGTGTCTTTGATAAAAGTAAGAGATAAAATCTCTGCAGAAAGATAATAAATACAATTAATTAATCTAACCTGAATACATAAATATTCAGTACCTCAACCTATGACATGCACAGGCAATCTCTTAGATGAGATCGTGCCAACTTTGTGTTAACTTGATTCATTAACAGAGAGCTGTTAGTTTTAGCAAGGTAACAATTTGAAATAATCTTCCAAATTATTATTTTCTGGATGTCAGTTACCAAAAGATGTCTGTTGATAACAATTTTATGGAAGTATGCAGTACTTTAAGAACTAATAGGCTCTTGTTAAATGCTGCAAGACTTCTAGCATCAGAAGATGCTGGGATTTAATTGTAAGGAATGTGGAGATGGTCAAATGCAGATCTGATCTTCTTGGGTAGAGAAAAGCTGTAATGATTTAATAGACAAAAATGACCATAAACATTGAGTTGAAGGAGCAGCATGTGTGTGATACTGAGTTTTTTACACATTGTTTTGTTCTGCTGATGTCTCTGCTGGGTTTGCTTTTGAGTTAAGCTAGATGAAGTCTGTATTCACAGATTTATTATGCTTATTTATTTAAATATGTTATGCAGTTATGGATCCCTTCATTTCTTATAGACTGCATTTTCTTAGTTGTGTTTATTGCTTCAGCAGCACTACACAATATTGGTATTTCTATACGCTGTGAAAGCTGTATTTAGAGAGAGATGAGTCCATAACTCAAGTTTCATCACACTGAATACTCAGTGCTGTGATGAATAAATTTTTTTAAAAATGCAATCATTCTAATATGTCACTTTTTTGGTGAAGTGTTTCTTTCATAGAGAACATTTTTCATGTTAAAATTATTTAGGGAGTGTTTTTAAAAAATAAATAACAATGATTTACACAATGTCAGCAGATGCATCCTGGGCATCCTCTGGCATAATCAAGAGTGTTGACTCCTATGACCCAAGGGTGACAGTTTTGATCCGCTTTGCTTTACAGTTCTCTCATCCTATGGAAGTGTAAGGCAACACTCATGATTAGCCAAGAGGCACTAGATTACAACTACGTGCACAAACATGTGCATGCAGAGTATTTAAAATAATTGCAAAGTGCCAGGATTAGGAGTTCTATATATATTAGGCTATGAAGTTAATACTAATTTTTTATTTGGAGAGCTTTTTAATGTCAGACTTAATAACTCAGAATCATCTGGTGTTCAGGAGCTCTGTTGGAAAGCTAGGGGAATTGTTTCCAATTCACATTTGTGCTATTGGCCTGTTGGGTAGCCTTGGGCAAATGGTTTAATCACTGTCTACCTCTATTTTCTTTCTCCTTTTTTGTCTTGTCTGCTCAGCTCTTAACTTTAAAAAAAATCTAGAGTGGTTTTCTATTACACTTCTGTATTCTACTAAGGAGTATGATCATCAATGTGACTAAATTATGTAAAATATTAAATCTTCCCAACTGCTGTTATAAATATTGCCAACAATTGCTTTTTCTGTAATACTTTTTGATATAAAAATAGCTTCTGGAGATCAAAACTAGAAACTGTTAAGTGTTCTTTGGTGCTTTGATGTTACTAAAAGGTATAGTCAGAAGTTTTTGTGCCTTAAAGGCACGACACTGGACTGGACTATCAAGGAAATGGAGGATCACCTTCCAGTCTTAAGAAACTGTCCAGATAGAAACAGAGACACATGTGTAAGGTATGGGGAAAACCAAGGAAAACTGAGACACTTCTCAAATGTTAGGCTCTAAAAAGAGAGTATGTATTAGAATATTTGCCTTTATGGTATGGGTATTTTTATTTGCCTGTCTGTTTAGGTCAGTTATCTTTGACAACAGAAGGAATAGGATTGATTATAAAACAAATTAGCAGGTTACCATTTATGCCCACATTGGAGTGGGGAAGAAGTAAAGATGCAAGAAATCAAACTATAAAGTAATTTAAGCTTTAAGATCTCTTATTTGTTGAGCTGAGGTCACAAACAATGCCTTTTTCAAAATAAAAAAGGAAGGGAGAGGACTAGATTTACTTTCCTCTTTCACTTGTCACACCCAATTATAATTATTTATTGCTTCTAGTTGTATATGGATGCTCTTGAGGTTAATTTAATATCTTGAATCTTGAAAAGATTAAATCCAGGCAAGGACTACATGCCTGTCCTTGAGTTTTGCTTTCTGTATTCAGTCTTGCAAAAAATCCTTGTTGTTTAATAATAATCTTGCTTTCTAGTGTTGTAAGGGTCATCATTTAGAAAGAGTTTGTGCAAGTAACTCAACTGAGTTCAAGGAGGGATAACATACGCATCAGTATTCTCTAGCTTATGGTAATTAGTGTTTCATTCAATCAGTTTGTTCATGTTTAGGAAAAGTGCATAAATGAGATTGTTGATTGAGGAGCAGAACTGAACATGTGCTAAGTGGAGCACTGATGTAAGTATCAAGGACTCCGTTATTTGTACTTATGTGGCAGGTAGATCTATGTCTCCTTGTAATACTGTCAGAGAAAGATAACTGTAGCTTCGTTTTCAATATATTATTTGTGTTGCACTGCTAGCTGATGGATATTATAATTTTTAATTCCAGTATGTGATGTCAGGGAAGTGAGCTGTTTAGTTTAAATGCTATAGATCTCATTATCGATTCTGAGTTCTAGGAAATTGGGAAATCCGAACAAAAGTTTGTACATCTGTGCAAAGGCAAAAATATTGCATTAATTCTATTTAATATTAATATTGGTTAGTTTAATTTTACGTAAAATTCCAATATGTGGATCTGGATTTAATAATGAAGCACTACTGATTTAAAAGCCTATCAAATTAAAGTGCATTTCTAAAACTGCAGACAATTCCCTATTTAAGGGAAGTTTGAAAAGTGCTATTGGTCAAGAGGAGTAACTGGTAGGTCCAAAAAGCATAGAATATAGTACTTTATAATTAGAGAAAAAAGATGGAAAATGAAATGTGTGTTGAGCTGCATAGCAGAAGAATCTACTTTTTAAAAGCTTTTATGTGAGCTAAGATTATATCTATAAATTTGCTATTTTTCAGAAAAACATATTGGCTTAACTTGCTTGATCTTCTGTCAGTTACCAAAGAAAAGGGCAAATGTCTAGATCTTAAGCTGGGGCAGAGTGAGGACTCCAGGTAGGGTTCCTGTTTTCCTATATGCACCCTATAAAGAAGTGGACATTAGTTGCTTCAATCTCTGAAATAGATACGTGTCACTCCAAATGGAAAGCTCTACATGGTAACTGAGAACCCCAGCAAAACTGGAAACCTATATATTAGGTTTTACAGCCTGATATTATCATCACAATATACTGTTGTGGGTTTTTAATTTTTTTTTTTCCCTCCTGGTTATATGGAGTACATACATAACAGTATCATAACTAACATTACCATCTTCCAACAATTTTCCCACCTTGTACTATTTTTTCCAAAAAATCTGAATATGGATGCCATCACTTCTGTTTTGGCAGCATCAAAAATATCCTTGGTTATAAAAATAAATGGAGATTGTAATATAAAGGAGGAATAAATTACTTTGACATTGTATCATATCAGGCTTTCCAGTTTGCTGCTTAATCGCTTGTCCTCATGTTAAAATACAGAGGGGAAAAAAAAAATAATCTTTATACTCCTTCATTCTGTTTTACCATTGCAAAGGGTGGCAGAGCCTAGGAATTGTAGAGAAAAGGAGTGGCCACTGATAATTTGTTACCAAAACTTCTGTAAGAAATATTATTCTGTAGCAGCCAACAGACTTCACTGCGTATCTGTTTTCACAAGCCCCAAAAGACACATCTTTAAGGGAGAATGCTATTAGCCAGTACAGATTGAACATCTTCATCAGCAGTGCGAATGGAGGCCTATTCTGTAATTGAGATGCATGTGGCTCTGTCAGCAGGTGATGGCAGACAGACACACCTGAATGACAGTGTGACAGAGAGCAGAGACAGGGGGCCCCATCTAGCCGCGCTTACTGCCGGAGTGATGAGCACACAAGAACACAGTCTGTGAATTATCAGCAGGCCAGAATGAGATGAGGCTTAGGGAGGGCTGCCAGACAGTTTGCAATGTGCTACACATTTCTTTCAGCAGTTACTATTTTGCTATGCATAACCCCGTGCTATTAAGCAGACAGAACAGCTCATATCCTGTGGACGGATGATAGATATGTCATATCACTGAAAAATTGTTTGTCTTCCACAGGTGTATGGGATGCCTTCTAAAGCAGACAGCACATGACACTTTTCAACACTCTTTTCAATACTGATTTGGCATTCAGAGTCTATCAAAGGAGAAATCTTTCACATGCAATTATGACAGAAAATAAAGGTGATGAAGTGTTGTATACAAAGAATGGAGAGAGATCAAAGGACTGTAATGAAAACTGATTACAATAAAAGAGCTGCTTCAACCCTGAGAACTCCACAGAACTGCTTGGGGCATGACAACACACACTTACATGCACAAAGGAGAAGTTGTAGATAAAATCACAGACACTAATTCATAGGAATAAATGAGGAAAACTGTACATAGCTGCTTGGATATCATACAACATATTAAGACACTGAAAGTGATGTGAAGCCAACCATTCTAACTTGGGAGAGTCTGATCAGATCCTTTTGTGAAGCCTTCTTTAGTATAAGCACAATGAATAAGTTTGTAAATTTATAACTTCTGATAAGATTGTAGGATAAATGAGTGTTTTCAATTCTTCTATTGTTTTCTTGATTAATCTTCTGGGGATTGCACACAGAATACGTCACTCATTTAAGTTTAAACATTAGCAGGGAGACTGTTTAGTACTGTTAGTTGCATAGAAATGAAGAAATTAATCAAATTTAGTCATCTATTCTTTTGACTCCTGTTCTGATTTAAAGCCTATTCAAATGAATTTTCATTTGCTTCACTGTATCTTTACCAAGTTCCCAGGTTGAGTGTTGAAACTGTTCATTGGCTACTTCCAGTTAAGTGCCAAGCAATTTTGTTTACTGTAAAATTTGGTGAACTTTATGCTAAATCTTTCACATGACTCAAGTCTTTTGGGATTGAGTCTAAACAGATTTTTTTTTTTTTTCTTTTTTTTAAATCCATGTATTCTTTAATGATCTGCCAATGTCTTTGTAGTGAAAGACCTGTCATTTAACGCAAGGTAAAACATTGACAGTCTTTGTGTTGTTTCAAATTTTTATGTTCTGCCAAGATTTCTTATAAATAGTGAGCTTAGCTTGAAACCCAAAAGGAAGAAGCATTTTTGAAAACTCTGCAGAGCTTGTTTTTTTTTCCCCACATATATTCTGAATGAGCAATTTTATTTTTAGTCCCAAAGCAGAGTATGTTACCTGGAGCAACAATGACTCAAAACACTTATTTTTGCTAAGACTTTTATAAGTGATTTTGCTTCTTGTCTTGTGTGAAACAAGAACATTTCCTTGTTTGAAAACTCAGCTATAAACCTAGAAATGTTACCCACAGCGCCGATGAAATCTTAACTAAATCCAGAATAGCAGCTTACCAGTCCTAATATCTTTCCAAGGTCTGGCTTCTCTTCTCAAACTTCTACTCTGTCTCCATGAACATAAGGCTTACTACTTCTTATGGCAATATATTTTGCCCACCGGTTACTATTTTAAAAATACTGCCTCACATAATACACAAAACTACTGCTTTTTCTTGACTCTTACCTCATTCAAAAGTAAGTAAGAGCTTTGTAAGGGCTATGGTGCATCCCTGAATGAACATCCAAAACGTAATTAGAAATGCGCTTGTGTAAAGTGCTAAAATGCCCTACAAAATTTCTGTTTCACTAGGCAACGACTGGTGTGTTCTCATGAATGCTGGCCATATCAGAGCATTTTCTTTTTCTTTTCTTTTC
>VZZY01008939.1:7498-23645 GCA_013400335.1 Eurystomus gularis | reverse complement strand
GAGCAGCTCAGTTAAGAAGGGCTATGTAAGGGCTTCTTGCTTTGCTTATTGAAATGGTGAAAAAATATAAAGGATATAATATCAATGAACAGACCAAAACAAAAACAGTGGAACCAAAGTAAAAAAAAAACCAACAAAAAACTACATATCCTATCAGGCTATGAATAAGAATAAATTAGACCAAAAGAACAATCTGGAACAATCAGTAACAAAACAGAACATGCACAACAGTGGGAAATCTGCTTTTGATATATTTTGGAACACTGAATATACAAAGGCTCAAGTTTAAATTGCGCAGCTAGTAACTAGTTCATTGTACCTCCTCTGTGCTTTAAAAATATTTTTTTAAGCAGAGCTAACCAAAGAAGTCTTCAAATACATTTGTTTTGAGTATTGGTAATTGAATGCTAACACCAAATCCAGGTTAAAACAATACATTCACATACAGATCAGGATACTGTGTATGACAGCTTTCCACAGAAAATTCTGATTGAGCAGAAACATCAGGAATTAACAATTCTGGTCTTCAGTCATTTTAGAAATGTGAAATATGACCAGAAAAGCCTGCTTAACAAAGTAATCTTAAAAGATACTTATCTTCTTTCTCTACTTCCTGCAAAATTTTGGGGAAATAGCTGCTTCTATTCCAAAATGTAACTTCTTGGAGAAAACACACATATAACACCTGCAATTACTAGGAAGAGCCCACTGCAAGTTAAATTTATGACTTTACAAAGGAAAATACAGCAGCTGAACTAAGAAAATCAGGCTGACTGTTGATTTTTTTTATAATACCTCTTATATCAGTAAATTCTATGGCAGAAATAAATTTTATTTCATGTTACCTATCTACTCTACTTTAAATACCAATGGCAATGCAGGAAGTTCATAAATGTGAATCCCCTGGAGACTTACATGCATCACTGTGAACAGTAAAATGAATGGTTACACATCCGCAGTCTGAACTTTGAGATGAATACAGGCAAATTGTGAATGTGCATTTTTCAAATGATTGCACTCCTTATTTTCCACTGACTCATGACTGCTGGCAGAAATGAATAATACATTTTAATATAGTGTAGAGATTCAACAATCACAAACAGAGAGAGTATGTATGGGTATATATCCATCCTCTATGCATGCGTAATACTAAAGCTATAGGTTGTCATCTGGTTTTAATACTAAAACACCACATAATTTATAATGTAGAACTGTAAAATATATATAGAACACTGCATCAATCATGTACAAGTACTAGTGCTGTTCAACATTTCTGTAAATCCTCCATTAAACTTAGACTTGAGACTGAACCAAAGACTTACATGGATCAAGTCATGGTTGCTTGGAACATGGAAAGGGAGACATAAAATGCTGTGCTATTTCATGTCAAGATTATTTGCAGTTCACTTCGTTATTTCAAAGAATACTACAGCTTGAAATACAGTGCACTCCTCTTTAAAGTCAATACTTTTCCTTTAATTCAGGAGGCAACTACTAAATGACAATTGGGAGATCAGCTGACAAGACTCTTAAATTATTTGACACAATCAGCACACTGCTGATGTAAGCAAAAAAAGAGCAGAGCCATATGTAGTTATTTAGTAACATTGTCAAATAAGAAGGAATAAAGTATTTGAATAGTAATAACGTCTTGGTTTGCATTTTCACATTCCCTATCAAGCCCTGGAACATACCATAAGCCAACAACCACAACTTGTTCTATATGGAAAACACACACACAAAAAGAAAATTCGACCATTATATCCTAGATGGTGGCTTAAAGTATAAAGCCCATGTGTTATCTAAAACCACTAGTAGCATAAAACTTTACCAAAGTAAAGGAACACCACCTGGGAAAACATGTCTGAACATACACACTGTCCTTGTATTTACTTGAGCAAGACCTCAGAGACATGCATTTTTAGAAGAATTAAACATAATATTCAGGAAATTAACAGTTATATATGACTCCTAACCAACTTGAAAAGAAAGTTATACATACAAATATGTGTGATATTTTGCTTTAACAACAGTCTACTCCAGGTACAATTTAAAAGTACCGTGCTGTAAAAGTGTTCACAACTTCTAGAGTATTTTGGCAAAGGTAATGAATATTCAACATCTGCAGTGCTGTTGCAAGTTCATGAACTACAGAAATAAAAAAGATGTCTTCTTTTGGTAGCCTAATTGTTGTGTAAAAATCCAAAAATAATATACTGTAGTAACGGCATCCATAAGGAACCAGATACTTGGCCCCAAAGTAAGACAGAGAAGCAACGGGCTTATGGCAACTACCACTGCTAATGTAGGCTCCAGCACTTAGGATGAAATCAAGCATAGCAGAGCTCAGCCTTTCCAAACCATGCATTGGTTTGGGAGGAGGTGGGGAATTGTGTCAACGTCTTTAATATAGCAGATGTGACTCACTGCACTCTCATTTAAAGTCAGAAACTGAGGTCTCTCCTTTTTCCATTGAATCAACAGCAGCAGCACTGAGGCAGCAATCCTTCATTAGTTTCAGCTCTGACTACAATCAGTTCAATTAAATCATAGTATCTGACAGTGCAGTGTTGTGACAAAGTGCTCAAATCCTGGCTTTGGTTGCCTCCTTAAAGCCATTCACCTTATCTTCTGCAGTGGCACTGATCACAGAAAAATGTGGAACCAATTTTATCAGTATACCATCCCCATAAATCTTCCTCAGCTGCTTTTTTCATTGAAGAACAAATTCTATTTATAACTTGCTTCAATAAACCAACTAATCTGAGGTATCTTTGTTCAATACATTTTGAATGCTGACAGCATCTGTTAGGTCATGCTGGGTTTTTGGGCAGAGGGGGTGAGTATTATTTTTAGGATATGAAAAAGACATTTTTCAAACACTTTCCTGTATCTTTCATTTTCTAATCTCAATTCCTCAACCCAAAATCAATAATCATCCACTAGAATTTCAACACCTTGTAGTCCTACAGTGGTCTGCTCAATTACTTTTAGAAATATCCTGGGAAAGAACAAATGCCAAATGGTGCTCTCTTAAGTTTGTAACATTCAAAAGCTGTATTTGAAGTTAGAAATTTAGAACTTGCCTCATTTACATTTGCCTGCCAAAATATATATCCTGCATTTAGTCCCATGATGATTTTTTTCTTCACATGAGCTTTAATTGTAAATTCAACAGAAAACTATGTTAGTAACATTCCCTGCATGGGTCACAATATGTCAAGTGTATCCACCACCCGTGTGATGTCAATGCACTGCCCTGCTCATGCGCAGAAGGCCTGTTTTCTCTCCCACAAGGGCAAAACCACTTTTCTATTGTCCTTCCCCTGCATCCTTTTTTATCTCTTTTTTAAAACTTTTGGACAATCAACTACTGTCCCATCCTTTGCTTGCTGAAATTCACTAGGACATTCAATGGCTAAACTCTTACAAACTGTAATACTCCAAACTTCAAAGTGAATCTTCCCATTGTTGCAAAGTGGGCTTTACTCGCAGTCAGGATCTGGGGCACCAGCGAGTAACCAGCATTACACTTCTGTTTGGTATGTGAGTCAGTCTTAGGCAGGGCACATCACACTGAGCATATACCTGTGCCTATTGTGGTCGTGGGCCAAAAGCCCAAACCTTGAACTCAAAAACCCACTCACAAGGACACTCAGATTATCTTACTCTCATTTGAGCCTACGCGATGAATCACAGAAATGTGATTGTATGCATATATTACAGATATTTACTTTTAAAGCAAACAAATACTATTAACAAGCAAAAATTTTACTGTAAATATTAACTTTTCTCATAATGAGCAATGACACTTGACTATTAACATCTACGCAAGTATCTATATTATAATAAAATTAAAATGAAGGTCAAGAACCTGACAATTTTTCATACCTTCTTCCCTCAACATACCCTATGATGTTGTTTGCAAAAATTCTTAGAAGTTAAACAGGGTAAACTGCAAATTTAAGCACTGAAAAACAAGAACTTTTTATTTCAGTTAAAGTTTGGTGGAAACTGGAAAATTCGGGGCAGAACAGCTAAATTGTTACTGAGAGACATCTACGGCCTTGAGATGAGAATGTCATCTTCTGAAATGGTCATTATTTTTGGATTTGAGAAATCAGAAGCAGACCACAACTGCACTTCTGCAGCTATACAATGCTATCCTACATAACATACTGCTATCCAACAGTATTTATTTTAAATAATATGGGCAGCAGATATGACCCTATATTAGTGCTCAGTTGTAGAGATATTAGTCCTCTAACAAAAGTGTGGGATGAGACGATGGCAGAAATGCCAACTACAGAAACAGTGATATTGTTTTAAGCTGTAATTTTGTAGTGTCTTCTGTCACGAGATTCCTAAAACACTTTAGGATTGGTATTGGGACCAGCACTGTTTAACGTCTTTGTTGGTGACCTGGACAGTGTGATCAAGTGCACCGTCAGCAAGTTTGCTGACAACAAACTTGCTGTGTGGTATGGTTGACACTCTGGAAGGAAAGGATGCCATCCAGAGGGACCTTCACAGGCTTGAGAGATGGGTCTTGAAGAAAGACATGGACCTGTCCAAATGGTTTACAGGAGGGCCACAAAGATGATCAGGGGACTGGAACACCTCCCCTGTGAGGACAGCCTGAGATAGCTGGAGAAGACTCTGTGGAGAACTTATAGTAGCCTTCCAGTACCTAAAAAAGAAAGATGAGGAGGGACTCTTGATGAAGGAGTGTAGTGACAGGATGTGGGGTAATGGTTTTAAACTGAAAGAGGGTAGATTTAGATTAGATAAAAGGAAGAAATTATTTACTATGAGTGTGGTGAGGCACGGGAACAGGTTGCCCAGACAAGTTGAGGATGGCCCCTCCCTGGAGGGTTCCTGGAGGTGCCTGGAGGGTTCAAGGCCAGGCTGCATGGGACTTTGAGCAACCTGATCTAATGGAAGGTGTCCCTGCCCATGGCAGGAGAGTTGGAACTACATGATCTTTAAGGTCCCTTCCAACCCAAACTATTCTATGATTCTATGAAATAAACCTCACTACATTAAAAACTACAATGTTAAAACATTTATGCATGGGGACATTCCTTTGTGTGATAAGAGAGTCTAAATGAAGGATCACACTTTAACGTTTTACAAAAGGATATTTACCTCATGCAGGGCACAACCAAAAGTACTCAGAAATATCAGGTGGCTATTTTCATGTCTTGTTTTCCCCTGTCCAGTATTTAGCTAGTCTAAATCTTACTTAGTCTGAGCCCTATATCAAATGGAAGATCACTAATATCTTTACTGATTTTTCAAGGATGCTTACCAAGTATTGTCCAAGTGTTTCACAAACATTCATTAATTCATCCACAATCTCCATTACAAGATGAGAAGGCATTATTATGCCCATCCAGAAACTGGAAACAGAGACAAAGGAACTTAGGAGAAGCCACAGAGTAACACAGTAGAAGGGCCAGGATCAGAAACTGCATGTGGAACTACCTGTATACCTGTCCATATCTCCAGACTGTATAGACTGGTGCTAGAAGTGGGAAATGGCTCTCTCTGCAACTAATTTCTTTTACATATCAGATGCCAAAAGGCTCAACATAGATGACCTAAACACGAAAGCATACATCTTTCATGGCTACCTGCTACATAACGATTTGGGTTTCATGTTTACAATCATACAAGGCCACCATCACAGAGGCAGAGACACACGCTAGTCAGTGTTGCCTTGTCTACATTAACTATAATGATATCTCTTCTTTTTTGCAGTATTTCACAGAATCACAGAACAGCTGAGCTTGGAAAGGGCCTCTAGAGGTCACCTGGTCCAACTTCCATGCTTAGGCAGCACCAGTTAGAGCCAGCTGCCCAGGACTGCATGCAGGTGGCTTATTAATATCTCCATGGGTGGAGACTCCACCACCTCTCTGGGCAGCTTGTGCCAGACCTTGGTCACTCTCNTCCACCTGAGCCTCTCTTCTCCAGGCTGAACAGTCCCAGCTTTCTCAGCCTTTTCTCATATGAAATACTCCCATCTCTTACTCATTTTTATGGCCCTTTGTTGGACTCTCTCCAGCATGTCCCTGTCTCTCATACTGGGGAGTGCAGCACTGGACAGAGTATGCCAGACATGGCCTCACTAGAGTCGAGTAGAGGGGAAGGATCACCTCCCTTGACCTGCCGGACATACTCTGTTCAGTGCAGCCCAGGATACCATTCATCACTTCTGCTAAAAGGGCACACTGCTGGCTCATGTTCAAGCTGGTGTTCACCAGGACCCGAAGGTCCTTTTCTGCCAAGCTGCTTTCCAGCTGGGTAGCTCCCAGCACATACCACTCTGTGGGGTTATTCCTCCCCGGGTACAGGGTTTTGCACTTAATTGTAGTAACCTGAGCTTACTGTCAGCTTTCTCCAGCCTTGACAGTATGACCCTTTGGCATATCAGCCACTCCTCCCAGTTTTGTGTCACCTGCAAACATGCTGAGGGCACACTTTACCCCACCATCCAGAACATTAATGATGATGTTAAACAAGACTGAACCCAGACCTGCCAGTCACTGGTCTCCAAACAGACTTTGGTCCATTGGTTACAAACCTCTCTACCTGGCAATAGAGCCAGTTTTCAATCTACCTTACTGCCTGCTCATCCAGCCCACACACAAAAAGTTTCACTCTGAGGATCTTAAAGGAGACAGTGTCAAAGGCTTCACTGAAGCTTAGGCAGACACCATCCACTGTTTTCCCTTCATCTGCCATTCCCTACATCTTCCTTACTCCAACCTTCCCCCTCCCAAAGCCCAGTCTGGCTAGTAAAGACTCAGGCAAAGAAGGCATTCAGTACTTCCACTTTTTCCATGTCCTGTGTAACCAGGTCCCCCATATCATCAGCTCCATTAGCAAATGAGCCAAGGATACCTGCTGAACATCCCTGACCACCATGCAACCTGCCAAAAAGGGGAAGAGTGAGAACAGCATGAAGTGGCTCTCCCATTTTTTAATTTAAAAGCATCTGACTTCGTAACTACCACAAATCTTTTAACTATTCATGCAATTTCCAGTGATGGCTTATTTTTTTTCAAGAAGCTTCAACCAAAAGACATTGAGTTCTCCACTTCCAGCAGATGACAAGCTACATGTGTGGAGCACAGTCCTGTGGGAGGGCTCCCCTAGCATTATGCAAGAGCACTGAGGGGACTGAGGAAGACTAAGTACACCACAGGCGATGCACTCAGTCTCTAGCACCTTAAAACTTTGAAAGTACTGGAGCTGTTCAGTAAAAGGATGACTCTTTTTCATACTGAAAAATATTAAGCACTATTAGATCTCCATATTACATAAAAATATTGCTATTGACAATTCTGCTACTGCAGTCCCCTAATATATTTTCTTCACATTTTATATGTGGATAAGTGCAGTTAGATAATTTATTCAAGACCATTTGGTGCTAGAACCAGGCTCAGCTGGTATGTACTTGCAAGCTCGTGCTCCATCTGGTGACCCAAGGCTGTTCTTTTTCCTCAGAAAAATGTCAAGGACAGTCACAAGAAATACTCTTTTTAAAGAACTGTTTAAGGAAAGATGGAGGAATTCTTTGTTTATTTTCAGTTCAAGCATTTATCTAGAAACAAAGTATTTTCTTGGCAGATAAGTAAGCCACAACATTCCACAAGGCTGAAAAGCTCAGCTTCACCTTACTCCTCTACAGTGTGTCTCACATCACAGAAACATATGCCTTGTTAGAGTCTATTCTGTATTCATCTTTGTTTGACAGTACTTGGCTTCATGTAAAATACATTTGTGGCATTAAAAAAAAAAAAAGGACATAAGAAGATTAATACATGCCAACTTCAATTTTCAAACCATGTTTTCTCCCTTGTCTTTGTTAAATATTATGAAAATTGCACAGTAAAAAAATTAGGTACTCAACAAATCTATTCAGACTCTATCCTCAGATCAGTTTTGCTGTTTCCTGTGGTGTTGGTTGGTTAGTTGGTTTGTTGGGTTTTAATGAGGAAGTAAAAGTCCCTTTATGAGTAAAAATACTAGAATTTGATGTGCAAGTATACTTGCTATTGTTAAACTTCACCCTCACAACATGGTACCTTAATTAGAAGCACACTTCATTGACAAGACTCTGCAGTAACTTAACAATTAAATCTGACAAAGCAAAAATAATCCCTATTACATTAATTTAAAACAAACAAAAACAAAAATACAAACAAAAAGCCACAACAAATAAACAACAAAAAAAAACCACCAAAAAAAAATCCAAAAACCAACCCCAAACAACAAGAAACACTTAGCAGTGCAGGGCTCTTCCCTGAAACATTCAAAAAACATACACATTACTTCTCTTAAAAATACATTCAAACCCTTTTAATGAAGTTGTACTATGTTTTATATATCACAACCGTGTTATTGTCATTGCTGACATTTTCCATATAAATTCACAATTTTTAAAACATAATTATGCTCTAGATTCAATACTTTCATAAATAACATTTTAAAATGCTAAATTTATAGCACTGCTCCATCAACCTGGTCTTTCATCTAGATTTTAACACTTGCAAAAATGTGTGGCCTGGATCTGGAGGTTCTTTAAGGCTGAGCTTAGCAATCAAACTTGGAATAGAGACTATAAAATGAATTTTTGGAGTGGAAAATAGCCAGAAGTCCTTCTTATGCTCCTTTGCCCTTTCTGTAATTTCTTACGGAGAAGAATTAAAATAGTGAAATATCCAACTGACCTCAGTGGAAAAGAAAACTAGACTGTCTCAGTACAAAGAATAAGGGATGCATGCCCAGATGCAGAGCATCCACTGACAAGGTTGTAGGAAAGCAACAGGCATGCAGTCATGAATTTATGTCAGTGTGTGTAGGAGTATCCACAGCAGTGCTAATCTAGATAGCACAACTAAAAATAGCAGTAAAGACAGATGAAAGCAGAATTCAGCATGGCTTGACAATCTGTCCAGAAGGCTTGGACAGCCCTCTCTGAAGTCTAGGCTGGCATGTCTTCGCATCACATATACATCAAAGCTAGTACAGATCTGTCTGCATGTCCTGCAATCACACCACTCAACTGCCGTGTAGACACATCCAGAAATAGTGCTACTGTAGATAGGTTCATCTAAAAACTGCATTTGCAAAAAGTAAAGCCTGGGAACATATCATAAAGCATATGCGACCTGATGAGGAACATATGCTGGAAAGAGTGTCCATTTTGCTAAATTGTATTAGCTGAGCTAATTCCCCCACCTAGGCAACCTGCTTCTCCTGTACTCCTGGAGGAGTACACATAGTGACTGACCTTTCCTGTGGGGATCCACAGTCAGGCCACATTAACCTCATCCTTCAGGTACAGTGACTCACTCACTTAGGTACAGTGACAGCTTCACTGTCTCATGAAGAGACACTGTTACACCCTACAGGCAGATGGAGGCATTCATATTACGTGTAAACGGCACTCATTCCTCTTCATAAAGTACCAACACCAGATGCTGAAGCTGTAACCTAAGCAGGCACATTAGTTACCAACTACTTCAAGGTCAGTTATTTTTGAAGAATATCAGGACACCAACAATGCCTTCATCCACTACTGCTGCTACCAGGGGCAGAAATTACTGTGATGCAGAAACCCAAGAGCTGATAAAGTCCTTCAAATTCAGGGCATTCTCCCCCCAAACACTGGTTTGCTGTACAGCTGCAACACTACATCCTCTGCTAGCTACAAACTACAAACTACTACAGACCCTACATCCTTTCAAGGATAGCTTACTACCATTTGTCCAAAGAATGACCAAAGGGATTTACACAAGTTCTTAAACTGACTGCGTAATGAATGATTCACCCCAGGAAGATTTTGTGTGCATTTTACTAAATTACAACCAGAAGACAAGAAGGAATGCAGCTCTTCAGCACGCTTAGCTGCCTTATGAGGAGGAGAGTATAAAGACACACAAGCTAGTTTTGACTCTAACAATTAAAGTTGTGGTAGGAATTGGATCACAGCAGCAGGGATTGCATACAGGCTAATCTACTATGGGAAGAAGTGAGCTAGTGAAATACAGAAAGTTCAGAGCACAGGGATAAAAAAAAATTGTGCTGCTACCTGTCACTGTGGAAACCCTGAGCACATGCACAGTCATGCTCCACTTAGCTGTTTGGACCTGGGCACCTCAGCACACAATCACTGAAGCCTCCAGTCATTGGGCCATGCTGTTCCAGTCATTTCATCTCAGATCTGATTCATGAAGCGCTCTATTAGGAAGTGCAAAGAGGCAATGGTTAACTCATCCATGTAGGGACCATCACAGTAAAGAGCAGAAATACAATTTCCTTTATGCTGTTTGCTAACATGCTTCATCTATGACCCTCAAGAACAACTGCAAGGAGGTTGGTGAGAGTTTAATTGCTCTCCCTTCAGTCTCAGAGAAAGACAGCTGAAGTTGCCAAGTATGGTGTGAAAAACCTACCCATTAGACTGACATTATCAAAGCTTTTGAAAGAACTACCAAGCTGCTGAGATTATTGCTAAATTTGTGTCATATATACCAGTAGCAGATTCATAATGCTGAGCAATAAGTAATGACTTTGTATTAATCTCTCAGATATTGTTGTTCCCAAAATTCTGTTCCAAAAAATGTTTCGAGCCATTTGTAAACAGAGGCTTCCTGAATCCACAATTAAGAGCCAGCTTATCAGCAAAAGCAGTATCATCTCCACTTATTAAAGATACAACATGGTACACTAACACAAATATTAACAGAAACATATTAAAATATATGCAAAACCTCCAGGCATTAATTTCTGGAATGTTACCATATGCTCTGTAACAGTATTGTCACAAATTTGGTTCTCTTAACTTGCAACTAATTGTTTTGACAGCATTTTTTCCAAGATGTGGCCTGTTCAATCATAACAGCAACTACTGTTATCATAATTAGACTTTTAAAGGTAGTTCTCCCTTTCCTATGGAAAATGTAAACTTCCGTATGTGAATAACTAATACAAAGATGTATACAGAGGAATATAAACAAACTCAGCCTTCTGCAAATTATGCTACCATATTGCTTTAAGCAAATATTACATCAAGATGTTGTAGAATGTATCATATTCAAAAGGACGGTGAAAAGCTGAATCCTCCTTTTTCTAACCTGCTGCTTGTTCCACGGGCATACCATCTCATGCTATTCGTATCCACCACAACTATGACTCTTAACTTAAACATGAGTATGTTAGTCAAAGGGCTCGAGTAACTACAATTCTGCAGATATGAAGTGAAAAGCATTGGTGCAGTTCAAGTTTACAGTATTTATTCAAAGCTGCTTACCTTTAGCCACCTTAAATTCCTTTACCTCTGATTTAAAATCTGGTTTAGATTAATGAAAAGCTAGCATTTAATGATGTAAGTATAACTCAATTTCCTGGCAATTCCATTCTGTAAATTAAGACTAGTTTTTACCCATGTCCTAGCAACAAGCACAAATATTGTGCTTTATCCAGTGCTTAACATGTGCGTTTGCAAAATTATAATATCCCTGTATCTAACATAATTAGGACATACCTTAAGACTCTCTGATTGTACAAGAGAAGAAATGAGTATCCTCAGACAGAGCACAACAGAATTGTGGATCAGGGAATGCATGCAGCCTATTTACCTTGCTAGCACTCATCTGCTTCTGTGTGCACTGTATTTCCCAGTTTTACTTTGCTTTATTTTGTTTGTTGTTTGTTTTTAAAAACATCTTGGACCCAGCATTTACAAATATTCAAATAAATCTCTCACCATGCTGACAACTTCAGTATTTAAAATCTTGAGCCAATTCAAAAGCAATTCTTGGGTTCTTCATATATTCACTACTATGACTCAACTGGAACTGAGCATTCAAACGGCAGAATATTTGAAGTTATGTTTCAGTAAAAGAGAACACAAAATATGCACACACATGTATAAATATGCGTGCAGTTATATGTTGTTAGTCTGGACAGTTAAAGGTATTTCTTGTTTCTTAAGAAAAATGTCAAGTCAGTATCGCTAGATCCTGCAGAAGAACTACATGGATGAATAATCAGCAGAGCAGTGTAGCTTCAGATCACAGAATCATGTGCATACCTCTGTCATGCACATGTGAGAAAGCTATCCAGCAAACAAGTAAACAAGTTTGTTAAAATGAGGGGGGTTGAAGGGAAGTGTTAAGTTCCTGATTAGAACTTATTTTTAAATGCTAATGTCCAGATTGATCCAGTAACAATTAAACAGAAGGGAGAAAGGGGGTGGGGGTTTATGCACAAGGAGAGGTTATATAATACACTGTATTGAATTTAAAAGGTAAGTGAGACAATGGCCTTTTTCTCCGGTATAAACAAAGAAAAATAATGCCAGCAGTTTGACTGCAAACAAGAACTAGGGAGGAAACGGAACTAAAAAGGAAATGCTTACAGTAAACCTCAGAAACCTGATGCTGTGTTTTAACCAGAGAAATACATTTTCAAGCCTTATTGAGTACTTCTTTATAAAGTGCACATCAACCACATTCCCATTCAAAATAAGCTTTTGTAAATGCTCCTTAACATTCAATAAAATATACCTAATGAAGGATTGCCCCAACTGTCAAACTATGAACAGCTGAACTGTATGTCTCTTCGATACCTCTAAGATCTTCAGACCTTTGAATCACCTGGAGATTTATTTTAGAAGATTAAATTACAGTTCTACCTTAAACAAGTAAGCAGCAGGTGATATTTCTACCGCATTAATTAATTAATTACTTTCCCCCCCTCAGTTAAAAACTCTCTTGTGGCCTTAAATCAATAAGGTATCTGATGCATATGTTCTATTTTCTTGTTTCCAATGGCTCCACTGTGCATATAAATCTATCGTACTACCATATTTGCATTTAAAGATAAATTCCCTTGTGTTTACTATGCACCTGCTCCATGTAAGCCTATCTTTCTCTTCCTCCTTTGGGAAACAGACAGATCTGCCAGAAAGACAGAGAGCAGGGACATAATGCTCCTGCAAGTCCTCTTGCCAATTACCTAAGCATTATTTCCTTTAGTTTAGCTATGGTCCTATTCTGACAACAGTTGAAAAGAACAACTACTTGCCCTTCCAAACTCCCAACACTTCTCAACTTTTTTCAAAATATTTTTCATCTTTACAAGGAACATATATGCATTCTAAGTGTACAAAGTCACTGTATTTTCTAAGCAATATACAGTAAAGCATTAGCTAATGTGTTCCTTACAAAGACTTTCACCTGGAAAATATGAACTTTACTTCATATTAATTAACATGACTCCATAAGGAAGGATGAGAATATTCTCCTTCTGGCATTTTAGCTTAAACTGTAACCTGAAATAGATGTAGGTTTATTCTAATAAAACCAAAGTAAAAAAGGTAATTGTTCACTTCTCTTCCCCTCCTTGCTCCTGTAATCATACTCATGATTCATGGGTTGCTTCCAGAGATTCATGCAGGCAATCAGAGACAGACAGGGATGGAAATAAAGCTCTGCTGCACATCCCATCTAGTCAGCTGAAACATTTAGAAACTGGGTGAGGGGAGATTACATGCTGCATCCCACAAAGGCTGCTGGAACTACTGGTCTTTGGGCTTGTGAGGTGCAGCATCACCATTCTATGCATACATGACACTACATGACGCTACACTACAAGTAACCAGCATCCCTATGCTATTGCAAATGTGACTTTTGTGCTGCTGTCATTTACAGTCAGGTCCTCCCTACTGGGCTGCCTCTGCCTGTACGATTCCCTTTCTTGCTGGCATCTCATCACAGCATGGAGCCAGTCTACCTGCATGTCTCCGTTTCAGAGGACAGAAGATACAGTGGCCACAGCAGGGCTGTCACGATTTCCCCTTACTGGTTCTAAGTGGGCAAGCAGCTAAGCAGGACAGAGCTGGTGTGGATGTAGAGACAACCGGGGACTGGGACACCCCAGAAGAAGGAGTGTGTAAGAAGGAGAGCCTGATCAGCGTGAGTGGTACATGTGGGAAAAAGACTTCTTGCACCTATGGAGTTTGCAGATGGACAGATTTCGGTTCCCGGCAAGACCAGACGGTTGGGAAGCAGAGGGGCAGTAACAGGCACTTCCTAGTTTCTTGCAGCTCTGCTGACACCTTGTCAGAAAAAGGTTACAAAATATTTAGATATTTGGGATTATGATTTCCCAAAAATGAAAAAAATAAATGCAAAGCAACTACTAGTACTCAGGGGGGAGGACTGCATCTCCAAAGGCAACACTCAGTCACCTTTTCCAACCAGTCTACCTTTTAAATGCAGCTCTTTGTAAACTCAGAAGCTAGCCTCAAAGAAATCATGCCATACGTAACTTACCACATCGCTGTCATCAGATAAAAAATGGGAACATTTAAGAAGAGGAACAGTTCTATCTAATATAATTTGCTACCTTCTATAGGATTTCCTTATCTGAAAGACTGCACATCTCCTCATGCCAAAATGCCACTTAAAGTATTCTAAGTAGCCCACACTGACTACTCATTCAAGGAGTTTTTTTAATCAGGCTAGTCTGTTACAGGCTCCTTGGATTTGGAGATAACTCTTCGCTGGACTCTTCCTCTGATGTAATTCTATTTTATCCACTTTTTCAACAAGCTAAAAGCCACATTTGCCTTCTGCAACACATTGAGTCAATGACACAGACCAGAAATGACAAAGACATGAAAAATGACTGAACTGCTGGTTTAATATACCAGCATGTGACTGGGTGAATTAGTGACTGGGTGAAGTGGAACAGTCAGTTTGCACAAGTCAGTCTCTGATGCAGGAAAAGGTGCAGAACTGAAGCATACTGCACCTTACAAAGGGAGGCTTTTTCACATCAGGCACAGGCGCTATGCCTTGGTGTTAACAGAAGGAATACCTAAATGAAAAATCACTATACAATTTTGGATCCATAACTATAATGATGAAACAAGTTTGTTCCTGACAACTGGACAGGTCAAATTCTAATAGTTTTGTTCACATGAATACCCTTTCTCACTGTGTTTGAACTCCTTCTTGAGCAACCCTTCAAGGCTATGCTCAAAGCCAGGTTTCCAGATTAGGTGCAAAATCTTCAAAATACAGCTCCAGTATGGCACCAGGCACACTCGCAGGCTTAGCACTACAAAGAGAGAAGTGGCTTACCATGTTCACCAGGCAGCCCATGAGCTAGTTGCATGGGTTTTAGGGTGAAGAAGCTCATGTTTATGGGTGGTAGTAAGTCAATGGGTGGCTCATTGGGTGTATGTGGAGTGCATGTACCTCCTAAATTCAGTAAGGGCAGGACACTGTGAACATCCACTACACCATGCTGCATAAGACTTAAATACATGCACACCATTCAACATAATTCCTGGCTGCAGAATCTGAGCTATTTCCACAAGATATACAGTAATTTTGATTTCCTCATGCTACGATTCTTTCTTCAGCCGTTTAAATATCACAAAGGGGTCCAACAATCACGTGATTTGGTTCAGAACAGGGGGCTTTCTTAAACTTTTTTAGTTACCTTTTGCAGATGGATTGCTGAGGTGTATAACGAGGCCATGCTTCCAAGATTTTCCACAGAACCATAGCCACCAGCAATTTTCTGGTGGGTTTTGGGGTGCAGGGGGGCTTTTTGGGAAGCAGTTGTGACTGATTAATGTTTCTCTAAGAGCTGTGGCTTTAAGCCAACCACTGAGAGTGCCATGAGCTGATAACACTAACAAGGAAGACTGTGACTGTTTAGGAGCTGGTTTGTATCTGCTACTATCAGGACATGATCCCCAAACTCTTCTTCATATAAACTGCATCTGCTTGCCTAAAAACGCTCACGGAGATGGGTATGAAAAAGGTTTGGTCCCTGGTGCTACAAAAACACGATCTTGGACTTACCCAAGCATAAGCTAAGGTGCAATCTTTCTAGCGGACAACTTCGCATTCACTTCCCCACAGTGACAAACATGCAACTCCAACTCGGATTCCTTCCAGATTTCGGCATGCCCCGGTGGGACGGGAGGGTGCTGAAGGCTGCGGCCCCGCCAGGGACGCCCGGCTTCGGGCAGAGCAGCGGGCGCGCCTCGGCTTCTTGTGTCAGCGGGTTTCGCGACGCGACGAGGAGTCTTGCGGCCGCGCTTCACAGA
>VZZY01008937.1:84625-124180 GCA_013400335.1 Eurystomus gularis | reverse complement strand
TTTTTTTTTTTTTTTTTTTTTTTTTGCACTAGCATGAACTTGCCTTCTCTAGTGTTTATAGTGAATATTAGCTGAATGTGACAGATAAGGACTGCTACTGCTGGAGGAGTATGCTTAGAAAAGAAGGGTTGCAGACAAGCTTTTCCAGCTCTCAAAACTAATTTGGGATCCTCAGAGATGAGATGTAGATTCCACCACACAGGAAAATTCGTTGTGGAATACAAAAGTGGCAAGTGGCAGGATGCAAAAAGAAATCTCAGTGAACACTACTTACTACTTTTTAGGAAAATAATGAGCTGTGGAAAGAACAATCACAACTTCAGATTTATTTCTGGTTACATCTCAGCATTTATCCTGCTTAGCAGTATACAACTGTCTAGTTCTGCTTTGTAAGGCATGCTTTCCACTTCCCTGATTTAATAATTCTTTCTTAGACCTCCTCCCATTTAACATATCTTTATTGAATAAAGATGCCCAAAGTCGTACACAACATTCCAAATAAGATCTTACCAACACTTTGTGCAGCACAGTGTTTTTAATATTGAAAGTGCTTGTTTTGCTATGCACTATGCCACCTGGTACATTCCATAATATTTTTGGGTTTTGTGGGTACAGCATGATAGCCTCTGTGATTCTGTCATTAACTAATGGAAGTGGTCCTTTTTCTTTTGTTCCTGTCCTTCCTTATTGAAGAAGTCCCCTCTTAAAACAGACTTTTTTTGTTATTATTCTCTAAACTCATTACTTATATTTTGTAATTTTAAATGTGGTTAGTATCAGTAAAAAGTGATTTTGGTTTAAAAGTATTAAAACAGAATTGTGCTGGTATGCTATATTTTTCTACATTTCTTAATCACTTCTCTGGAGTTTGTCAGTAAGAATATAACTGTATACTGTACAATTCGGATTGTTTCTTCCTATTTGTAAATAGTTTGTTAATGTTTCATTGGACCTGAAAAAGCTATTGAAAACTCTACTGATGTTTTGACAAGACATGATGAAATTGTTATAAAAAACAGAATACAATGGTATTATTTTAATCTGGCTGTTACCTTTCTTTTTAACAGTATTTTGTAAAAAATAGTCAATGATGTAATACATGCAAGAAATTATACGGTATGCCTGAATTCCTATATGTCAATATTATTACAGAAAAAAGTCCTTTCTTTTCTTTTCTTAAAATAAAGATACTAGTTTGTTGTTCTGCTTCAAAACTATGAATCAGCAATTTACAACAGAGCCAAAAAGAAATCCTATCAACAGTTATTGTTATTCTGCTGCAGAGACACTCCTGGAACACATTCAAGTTCATTGGAGAATGATTGACAATAAGGCTAAAATCTGCACACTAGCAATAATGTCTGTCTTCCTTTTGCAGGCATTACAATCTAGACAGAAGCTAGCTACTTGCTTTGCATTGTTTGGAATTTTTCTTGCATTAAATGTTCTTCCTCCATGGCAATTTTTTCTACTGCTGGATATAGTTGGTTTTTTGTAGTTTTGTTTTGTTTGTTTGTTTGTTTTTGTTTTAATTCTGCTCTCCTTATTACTCACAAGTGTTTTGAACAGATTGTAGAAAAGGAAATCATCTTTACCAAAAAGTTAGTTCAGGTGATATATCTAGAAAACAACCCTTTCTGATTCTAGAGACAGTGAATATCTAAGATATCCAGATACCTAACAAGATATCTAAGTAATGAAACCTCCTAAAGTTTTTTAAGAAAGAGACGTAAATCTGATGGGATTGTCTAAATCTATTTACTTATTTCTCAGTAGGGATTGATGACTTCTCAGTGCTCCTACCAGCCACAAAATTGTGCTTTCTAATTAATTGCTTATAGTATTCAGAAAGTACCCGCTCAAACAGTGTTTTTAATCCTAAGTCTAAATTTTCTGCATATTTATACTGAACATTAAGATTGTATAACTTTATCTCTATAAACAGGTATACGAGAAAAAGTGTTTATCTCATGTGCAGCATCCTTTCAGAAAGCACTTGAATATCTGGATAAATCCTTCTTAGTTTCCGAATGTACTAGTTAAGAACAGGGGGAACTTTACCTCTATGCATAACTAAATATTTAAATACGTGAGTTCTCCTGAATCATAGCTTTGAATGGTTGCTATTACCTCGTAGTAATTAAAGGGTATAAAGTGCTTTACAGTTACAATTGCACAAATTGGAATTGTGAATCATTTCTTTTACTCTCATTCTAAAGACTCAGCAGCCTGAAGTCACAACCCTGCATTATTAAGTAGTCCTGAAATCACACCTCTATTTATTATAAGAATTTTTCAACAAAATCTTTTTACTGATAGATGCTGATTTATTTTAACAGAAATTTAGCAGAAGGCTGCCAAGAGAGAAAACCTTTCAAAGAATTTTCATCTGGACTGTTTCTTGGGTGGAATAGAAAATGTTAATGTTTCAAATAATAAGTTGGTAGGGCTGGCTTAGAGAATGAAGAAGGGACTTAATACTGGGTTCTCCTGTTACATTGCAACTGGCCATTGCACTCATTATATCCCTTTTTCTTGTCCGTACCTTTCAAGTAATCACGTTCATATTGCCTTATTTTTTTCAAATACAGAATAAAATCAAATTTTGAAACCTTTTAAATTATATTCTTGCTTCCCATATTCCTCTTCTCAGGATTCATAAAGAGCAGATAAATCTGCATCAGACTTATTGTGTATTGCATTTTTTAATTAATTTTTTTTTAACCTTTGGAGTTAAGAGTATCTATAATCTCAAAATTGTTATTCAGTTTTCAAATACCGTTTTACAATACACCTCTTTCTTACATCTGGCATACAGGCCAGATGTTTCTCAGTGAGTATAGATTTGGTGTGGTTGTCTCAGAGCTTGGAGTGAAAGTTCTCGACTTATGTAGTATACTACTACTATCATAATCACCACCACCACATACAGTTTTGGTCAGATATCAAGAGGGAAAAAATATTTTGTATGAAATGAAAAGAATTGAATTGATACTATTGCTAATGTTTTTACAAGAAAAAGAATGGTTATATTACAGAACCCAGAGATGTATAAGTGTGTTTTATCCGGGAGCTATTCACATAGTCATATGATGTACAAAGCAAGAAAATACATTTAATAAATATGTTTTACTGAACTTTAGTCATGTTATAAAGAATTTTCAGACTAGATTACTGCACATGCTTAAATTAAAAGAATAAGAACTCCTTAATATTTCCTAAGTTAGACTTTATTAAACAATTTAGAATCATCAAATGATTTGCTTAGAAACTGACCTCAGGACTTTTGATTGTACCTGCCCCTAAAAATGCCAGCCATCTTTGAAGTTAGAGATTGAATTTGACTTACTATATAACTTTTGGTCAAATATAAATATCCATAAGAACAGATGCTTCAAAAGTTAAACTATAATAGAACTATAAGATTCTTGCTTATGAAGGACATAATCTTATATAATAAGTGTAACATGGACAAAAAGTGTGTTGCGTATAGTCATAGAGGGCATTTGAGTAGTGTTATTTCCAAGTAAAAGTTACTTGTTTTCTCCTTTCAGAAAGGGTACACATTCATGGCTGAAGCACATACCGGTGACCTACCTGTAGCAGCTGGAAGATGGAGGCTTCGGCTCCTCGGTTCTCATAGTCCACTCCCATTTCTCTCGCGTGAGGCTGTAAATAATGTCTATTCTACTAAAGAAATTAAAGAGTATTACATACCCAATGACAAGCATGTAATGTTCAGGTAAATGTTGAGAAAAGAATGATCAAATTCTGCTTTTTATATTAACCATCCCTGACAGAAAAGTATGTTCTTTCATCTTTCTTTTAAGTACTAAGGCAAATATCTGGATTTTATGGGCCATTAATGTGCAATACGAAATGTGAAATGTCATTTGTAAAAGTCTTATTTTCTGAAGTATTGCCACTACTTAATGAAGAACAGGTATGAAGTACACAGACTCTAACTTTAAAATCCTAATAACCGTACTTTGCATTTCTATAAATTCGATCTTGACATTTTAACCGTATCTCAATTACTGAAATTCCATAGTATATTTTTGGATTAAGTATGCATTAAAATAAAGATTTTGCAGGTGAGGAGCAGACATAAATTTTGATATATTTTTTTAGCTATTCAGATAAAACTTTAAATAATACAGAATTGCAACATTTTCTTTTCTGAAATATCAGACCAATTTCCATCAGAAAAGATTTATAGCATAATTATTTTAAGAATTTTAGCTGATTTTAGGGGGATATTTTAGCTGCTTCTTTTATTAATATTTATATTAATATTTTCTATTAGTATTTATATTAATCCTTTTTTAATTGATTAAAGTTCGTTAAATCAGTTTCTTCTGGCTGAGTTTGGGTTCAGAACTGACCCTGACTAAATCACTATACTGGTCATTGCAGAGAAGGTTGGACTAGATGACCTCTAAATGTTCCTTCCAACCCAATGATTGGGTTCTATGAGATAGCTTTGAAAAGGAAATATTTTTCTTTTTTTTGTTTTACTCAGTTACTTTGTAATTGAAACAGTTCCCTAATCTGTCTTACCATTTTTTCAACAAATACTAGTACAGTAGAAGAGAAAATTTATATCTGGGCATTTGATAAGGCAGTGAAAAAAAGAAATGGCAAGACCACGTTTTTTGCAGCAGCACTTACTTTGCTCACTGCAGGAAGCTTAGCCCACCAGATTGCAGGAAAACTGTTGCCCACAAATGTAACTTTAATTATTTGCTTCCAGGTCAGCAAAACATTAAGATACTTTCCTAAAAAATAATGGTCTGGTATAGCTGGCTATATCGCTATGATTTTTTTCTTCCTCTTTAGGTATTCAGTAAAAGTCACAGCATCACATATTGCTACAGTGCAGGTACAAACCTCTAAATTGGATGTGGTCATTAAACTACAAGTCCTAGATAATGAGGAAGAAGCTGTGAGTGTTACTGGAAAGGGCCATGCAGTCATCCCTGCTTTTAATTTCTTGAGCAATGAAATGCCTTTGAATTCCCGCTGTAAGTATTGTATTCTGGTTTTGATAATTTTATTCAGGGATATACATTCATACAGTAGCTTTAGGTAATCACTGAAAATATTTTTTTTCCTACTTTACCCTTGAATCTCTAATTGCTTTGCAATTGAGTGAAATCAGATATATTTTTGAGCAACAGGAGTCCTTGGTCTTGAAAAATAAGGAAAGATACCAACAGGATTGATTGAAATAAGGTGTCCAGCCTTATTCTCTTCCTCTGCCTTTTGATCTTGTTTTTTAACTGAGTGTAAAGAGTTTTGTAGGTAATTGAAGTAGTTTCTTAGTTCTGAAAATTTATGCATATGCTTGCCTTGTCCTTGAGAACTTTAATATGTTTTCTTTTCAAGCTTTGCTTTTATTTGTTTGACCTTAAAGTGAAAAAAAAAAAAATAAAAATAAATTGGCTGTTAGGAAACTGATGCCCAGACCATGGGACATGGTAGATAATTCACAAATTACACTGAGCCTTACGGTTTTAATGCACCATCATGAGCATCAGTCCTTTTAGCAGAAGCACACATTTTATTGGTTTCTCATCCATCATATGAGCCCCAGAGCACAAGGCAAAAGACTCTGGAATAAATGATGCGATATTCATCCTTAGGAAAACTCTCCACTTACTACTCTACCTCTACTACAGTTTCACAATGATATACATGGAAAAGGAAGACACTGACAGAAGAGCTACTTGCCCCAGACTTGCAAAGTTGGCATAAAAGGCAAAAATGCCTGTTAGACTATTACACTATTGTCAGTTCTTTATGATAGCAACTGAAATAGTGAAAAAAAGTTGTTACCTTATTGGAACACTTGAATTTAAACAAAATTTCCTTTCAGGCACATTAATTTGAAAGTTACAGCAAACAGCTTACTCATTTTTGGCTGAACAGTTGAATCTGAGAAGTTTATTTCCTCAAAGTTTTTGGTTTGGTTTTATTTTATTGCCATTCATTATATTGCAATCTTGTCAGCTCAGTTCTTCCATTATATTGCAGTCTTGTCAGCTCAGTTCTTGTTAAATGTGAGAACCAGTGTGTGTTCAAAGGTCACCTTTCATAAGTATGCTAAAATCCATGTATTTTTTCAAAGTACACTTTGAAAATCCAGCTGCCAAGAGTTAAAACTGTATCTCTGTAGTCCAGCAAACATTCTGAATCTGCTGTATGCCCAAGCCCAGCAACATAAAAATACTGGGAGAAGGGGCAAGGAGGTAAAGAAAATTAAGCCAAACTCTTTACAGTGGCACCCAGTGACAAGAGGCAATGGGCACAAACTGAAATGTAGAAAATACAATTGAAGCGTTGAAAAAGGTGATTTGGAGGGTGGAGTGGTTGATTGGTTTGGGGGTTTTTTTGTTGCCTTTTTACTCTCAGGGTGTCAAACACATGTTGCCCAGAGAGGTTTTGGAGTCTTCATTGTTGATCAAAACCCAACTGGACATGGCCATAAGCAGCCTACCCTAGCTGACCCTGCATTTAGGAATGGGATTAAACAAAATTATCTTCAGAGGTGTCTTCTAGCCTCTGCCAGGACCACTCAGCCTCCTGTGATCCTGTGATATCAGTTAGAAGTTAAGGCTTTTGGTTATTTTTTTCTTCTTAATGATACACAAACAATCTACTTTCCTTGGATGTGCTGTCCAGCTGGACTTAACAGAGAGCCTTCAGCCTGAGACTGTAGCAAAGCTCTGTCGTCTCCTCTGATGTAGCAAGATGACTTCCTGCACGCTCTAGAGAGCAGTTAGGTTATCCAGACGTCCCCTTTCATGCTTCACTTCTAGGCTTTCAGAAGTTAGAGTTCTGACACTCAGTACTCAAGAGCTACCATCAGACAATATTAGCTGTTTGCTACTGGCAGTCTTCTTGTTTGATAAAATTGGGGCCTGGCTAATAAAGAAGCTAAAACAAAACTGGAATGAGAGTTTTGTCATCTGAAAGTACTCTTGGCCGGTGGATTGGCATTTGAAGTGTCATTTAATTTTACTGTTCAAAAAAAATAAATACACCTGAATGAGGTACACAATTCTTAGTCATATTTTCAACAATTGTCCTTATAGTCCTCAGATAATTTTAAACAAAAAATTAAGTACTATCTACTTGCTTCCATTACACTTCTTATATGTAGTAGATTTTAGATGATACTGCCATGCCATCTTAAAATCTGTCATCGTCTTCATTTGTTTCCCTATTTTCTGTACACTTCATTTCTTAGTCAAGCTATTTCCACTTTATATATGTTTGTATACTATTTTAAATTTTTCATTGTATCTATGGATTTCATTTTGAAAATTTTATTCTTCATAAACATTACAAGTTTGCTTAAAGAAAGCAATTGTTTATAAGCAAACAAGTCAGCTACTGTACTCTCCATGGACACCACTATACATCAATGTTGTAAGATATTAAAGTCTTTAGTCCTTTTATGAAGACTTTTAAACAATAGATCTTCTGTAAATCAATCTATTTCTGCCTCTTTGAGCATATTCAGAACCTGAGGCAAAGACAAATTGTTTAAATACTAGATTATTGCTTTATGAAAGCCAAAAATAGCATTATACTTCATGTGCTCACCTCCGGTATTTTGAACTGTGTAGTTTTCCAACATGATCGTTTAGAAAACTGTTTTTTCTAAATTTCCAATGCTGTGTGGAAAAAAATAACTAATTTAGTCCTGTTTACGAAACATCTTGATTTCTGTTTCAACTGCACCTTGTTGTTACCAGACATGTAAAATTAAATACTATGGAGACCGCGCACTTAAAGTGTAATTCATCCAATGACAATGTGGTTTTAAAAGAAGTCATGGAAAAGCTGTAATGATTCTGAGTTACCAAGATAATCAATAGCTATTTTTGGTTACTGTTCTTGGAATGTGGGAATGGATTAGTAAACTTTATAGTAAAGTAGTGGAAATGGAAGCAGGAAAGCTATAAAATAGTTCAGATTAGGGTCAGCTTCACAATACTTGAAGTGAATTGCCAAGTTACCTTCAGTAAACTGAAGGAGAAACTTTCTTTCAGAAAAACATCTTGTTGGCAAAGATCATAGTCTGAAGACTGAAGTAAGTTAAAAGGCCCCATCAGGTGAAAGAGGAGAGAAATGAGTTCCAATAAATGCTGTAAGGGAGAGGATGGGGCAGAATAACTAAAAGGGACATTTTTTCTTTGCCAGACTAGCATAGGTGAGAAGAATTTTGCAAAATATCCTCAGATATCAGATGCACACATTAGGCTTCTATCTCTTATTCTTGTGCTGTGATACAAATAATTTCAGCCAATTTAAAATTATTGTAATCCATTGTGAATCACTCAAGTATCTCTTCTGTTAACCTGATTGAAAATAAGAAGGTTTTCATATCAGGTTCCTATTCAGCAGTGGAGCCTATTAAAAAAACTGTTATGCTTTTCGACTGTATTTGGTGGTGAAATGAATATTCTGATGCCATTTAAGTGTGTGTGAGTATATAGAGAGCTGTCATTTGAAAGGAATGACTGTGAAACTGTCCCTCTGTTGTTTTGGGTTTTTTTTTACTATTACTATTATTATTGCAATACTGGCCTTAACATTGAAGTTCTTTTCCAGTATATATGCATCCTCTATATCACAAAGAAGACATTTTGTGTCAGTGTTCCAAGTCTTTCAGAGCATCCAAACTAAGTGAAAAGATTATGAAATGTACTCAGCATAACCAACATGCCAGTATCATATTACCCCATGTACTGAGTGTCTGTAGGTGCAATTCTTGACGCTGTAAAAGCATGTGTCTTGCTAATGTCAAAAGTGTTAGGCCTGTACAATAGTAATATAGGAATTTCCATAAATACTAAAGACAATTTCAGGTGGGGATTTGTACAGTTGACACTCAATACAACAAGAGTCATACTGTCAGTATCTAATTCTTCTCTAAATAATAGTGTTTTCACAGAACAGGAATATTTCACAGAACAGATTTATCAGAAGCTACTGCCATACCATCAGCACCGAACTTTTTAGTTTAGCAAGACATAATCTTCTCATTTGAGATCTATTCAGTATCAAACATTCTCAGTCTCATAAAATTGATCGCTGTGTTGCCAGAAGTACTTGTAAGTGATATTATTGTGAAAGCATCACCAATAAAACATTATCCCCCTCTCCCAGCCACAAACTGTTAATTCATCTCCTGTCAGAATTGTTTTATAAATGTCTTTTATACCTCAAAAACTTCATTAAACCAATTGATTTTGACTATATTTACCTCTTCTGAGTTGTAGCTTCTGACTTGGACCTTGAACATTTGCTTGCCAATAGAGGAGTTACATATTGACACATTGCAAGCACAACTCATTTTGTTGATACAAGCACAGCAGTCCTGTAAGCACAGATGGGCAAGTGAATGCTCATAATCCTTTTATTTTCCATAGTAACAGTCTGATACAATCCAGTCACAAAGTATCAAAATCTTGTTCAGATATTTGTTTGAATCTGGAACCAAGGTAGGTAGGCATTCCTTCTACTCAGAGCTTTGCTTAGAAAAACCAAGACTGAAGATTTATGTAGTAAGAAAAGTAATTTGGTGTCACAGCACCACCTGGTGACAATTACTAGAACTATTATTTTGGATGTATATGCATTTTTGTGAATTTTTCCAAGTCATCTTCCAGCAAGGAAGGCAAAATGAGTCTTATGGAAGATTCCACCATTCTGAGCTGAGTTGCCTTCAAGGCGATCATCCTCTGGGCAAACTATTATAGAGCTTTTCAAAACTTAAGCTCCTCAGGTTTAGGAGAGAGAGAAGAGGAGGGTAGTGATGTATTCATTAAAGCTAATTATAGCCTAAGGAATACAACCTCCCTTCAGACCCACCTACCTTGATAGGTAGAGGTAGGCTCCTTCCCAGGGCAGTGCAAGGCTCCTAAAGAGCACCTTCACAGCATGGGAAGCTAACTGATACCTGGAAAGCTCACAGGCTCTATTTAGCTGGTAAACTATTGCACAGATACAGGCTTGCCTATCTTAGGCATATTTTTTGGAAAACAACACCTGTGGAGTTGCATCACTAAAAAATGGGTTAGAAGAAAACAAGTATTTTCTTCCTTCAAGTTTCTCTTCCAGGCCTCCTTACCACAGGGACAACAACAGGGATAGTTCAGGTGCTAAAGTTTCTGAATGTCATGCGGAAAAGCAATTCATAGTTTGTGATTTGGTCAGCTATGATCTTTATGGGAAGTGATTGTGCCCCTGAACTCGGTGCTCGTGAGACTGCACCTTGAGTACTGTGTCCCATTTTGGGTGCCACAGTATAAGAAGGACATTGAGGTGCTGGAGCAGGTGCAGAGAAGGGCGACGAAGCTGGTGAGGGGTCTGGAGAATATGTTGTATGAGGAGAGGCTGAGACAACTGGGATTGTTTAGCTTGGAGAAGAGGAGGCAGAGAGGAGACCTCATTGCTCTCTACAACTGCCTAAAAAGAGGTTGTAGTGAGGCTGGTGTTGGTCTCTTCTCCCAAGTAACTAACGGCAGGACAAGAGGTAACAGCCTCAAGTTGCACCAGGGGAGGTTTAGATTGGATGTTAGGAAGAAATTCTTTACTGAAAGAGTGGTTAGGCATTGGAACAGGCTGCCCAGGGGAGTAGTGGAGTCACCATCCCTGGAGGTGTTCAAAAAATGAGTAGATGTAGCACTTCAGGACATGGTCTTGTGAGTCAGGGAGATGTTGGGATAAAGGTTGGACTTGGTGATCCTAGAGGTCTTTTCCAACCTTAATGATTCTATGACTCTGTAAGGGTAGGGGTTGCCAGAACTGTGGCTAAGGCACCTCTCCCCCTGCTTCCATGGGTGTACAGAATTTATTAAATTAGGTCAGCTACACAGAGACCCCATCATAAAGAGTACAAGGCTGATTGTCTTACGTCATATACAGCACAGTACTGTGGTGGCTGGTGCCAGAAAGCAGTATGGGTTTTGGGGAAAAATAATTACATGCTTTATAAACAGTAACAACAGATATATATACAGTCTTTCAAGTTTTTCATTATTTGCTTTGAAGAGATTTGCATGCAGAATCAGGATCGCATGCAATCAGGATAGTATTTGGAATAAGCATAATTTTAATTGGAACCTTCTAACAGCATGAGAAAATTGACTATGGTAATTCTCCTTTCTCATAGTTTCTGGGGGCATGTTTACCTCTTACAAATAATTAATAAAATTTCTGGAAATTAACACTGACATTTTTTATCATCTTGCAGCAAGCAAAACCCTGATTGTTCAAAGTAGTACAAAGAATGAAAATTGGAAAACCTCAGAAACTGGAGGATCCAAAAAAAAATGTCGTATTTCATCTTCTAAGGACACCAAACACTCTTTCAAGCCAGGACTTGTACAAGAAGGTCCACCTATATTAGAAGATGAATCTTTCATCGTGGAAAATTTTCAAAATAATGAGGGAAGTCCACAACAAGTAAGAGATTCCAGATCATAGGGATTTGGGAAAAGAACCTCAAACAACAAAAGGGTATTGATAGTTATTTTGGTATGTGTGGAGACCTGATATCCTGAGGCAAGAACAGGGAATCCAAAATTAAAGTTTTTGGTAGCTTCTGAATGAGGCTATGGGGAAAGCATAATGTACATATATGAATAACCAAATAATAAGGGATCATTTTGTTTTCAAATCAAAGTGATAGATTCAATCTTTAAATGTTCTTCATTTGCCAAATCCAATTCAAGTATAGCATAACTTTCAGCTAAGGACCAAAAGCTAGCAGTAAGGAAGTTAAACTTCTGATGCTTCAATTTAAGTTTTCTTTGAAACGTGATGTAAGAGAAGGCCATATTTAATATTTTTAATAGAGAAGTCATCTGAAAGCTTTAGTAATACACACTTGCACAACACCTGCTACTTGAGCCAAGTTTCTCAGAAAGGGATATCAAAAACATGGATTTTTCTTAACTTTTTCTTAACTTCACTAATAGTATTATTAGTCTGTCTTAGAAAAATAACATTTATTTTCTAAAACATTTCTTACTTATGTATCTCCAAGTGTTTCTCTATTGTGATTTTTCCTGATAATTGTTCAATTACTATTCTGAGGAAAAAAAAAAAAAGGTTATTAAGAAATAAATTCCAGGGTTGTTCCTTTGACTCAGAACTGGCTTTAGAAGTTGTAAAACAAGTTTTAAAGAAAATAATTTCCTGTTCACTGTAGATAATGTTTAAAAGAACCTCTACCTCAAGTTAAGACATTATTAAGTGCTAGCATTAGAACTCAAAGACCTGTTGTAGGTCTCAAAATCGAAGACAAAGTCTTCATTTTAGTACATGGCATACATAGAAAAGTTACATGGAAATCTTAAGGGAATGTAGCTCTTTATTGTATAGCCCAGCTTAATTTCACTTGATAAACACATGAATAATTGTTTTATTTCACAGGCATTCAAATAAAATCTGTGGAATTAACACTAATTTTTTAAGCTTCTTGAGAATACTGTAATGTGCAAGCTTGTAAATTAATTATCTGTTTTATTTGCTGAGTTCAATAGCTGGCAGTTTACTAACTTACAGGACTTTTGGACCTTTACTATAATTGTTGTGTCTTTAGCATGTTAACATACTGCATTTTCTTTCACAGTCTCACAAGTATATGATACAAGCATTGGTGTTGAATAACAGTTGGCCACTTACTGAGAGCCAGTCTCTGTTTGTTCAAGAACTGAAAGAAATAGAGAAAAAAGAAATCAAAGGTAAGTCAATCTAAGTATGTATTCAGTTAAATACATCATGCTACTGATTTTAAAAAATGTTGTATTGCTACAAGCCAAGACCACGTGTCTTTTTTGTTCTATTTTACTCACTGCTAGAGTGAAATAATTAAGAAATAAAGCTCTTCATTCTGTGGTTCATAGAAATGAAGTCCTAGGACAAGAGGAGGTGGCCACAAGTTGTGCCAAGGGAAGTTTAGGTTGGATATTAGGAATAATTTCTTTACTGAAAGGGTTATCAAGCACTGGAATGGGTTGCCCAGGGCAGTGGTGGAGTCCCCATCCCTGGAGGTGTTTAAAAGACGCATGGATGTAGTGCTTATGGATATGGTTTAGTCAAGGACTTGTCAGCATTAGGTTAATGATTGGACCCGATGATCTTGAAGGTCTTTTCCAATCTAGACAATTCTGTGATTCTGTAAAGTTTGATTGCATGATTCTATACCTTCAGTTCACAAATTGTGAGGAAATCCGAGAATATTCTGCAAAACTCATCTGAGCTTCTTAGGGCTCAACTGTAGGCAGGGATGTGGAACAGTTGTAGAAGTATGACTGCTTCCACAGTCAGAGAGACCGATTAAGTGTAACATAAAGGCACAGTACTCTGACAAAATACACCCAGACATGGATGTTTTTACTGAAACTACAGAAACATGCCTGTTGATTATTTAAGAAAATACACTGATAAGAGGAAAAAAAAAGGCCCTGTTTTTGGATTTCAATTACTTCTGCACTGCTAGGAGAAGATTTTAAGCAGGAGGCAAGACTAGAAAAGGTCCCAAGGACAGGCTGTGTATTCAAGCCAGGAAGGGGACAGAGAAATTAGAGCAACAGCTTTTCTTTTTTTTTTTTTCTCCAGATTATTTTAGCATTTCTTATTAAGGGACAGAAAAAGAACCCAACACATATTAAAAATGGTTAGAATAATCACCATTATCCCAGCAATTATATAAATGTCTCATATTTGCTTCTCCTTTTACCACGGGGGCTGGCAGACAATGATGTAGATCTTAATTATGTTAGAGGAAAATTTATCATGCTGGAACCAACAGCCCAAGAGAGGGGAGGCTGCTGCCACTCCACATCCCCAGGTCCAAGCATTAGCAAGGCTGAAGATGCAATCCCAGTAGGCACATGCATGCAGAACACACACATCGTGTCTATGCATATACACAGTGCCAGCCACACAGATCCCAGACAGAGAACTCACACAAAACACAGACAGCAACAGTGGCCTCAACCTGCTTTCCTCTCTGGATACAATGGAAGTCCACTAGGGATACTAGATATATGTGTGTGTGTGTGTATATATATATATATCTATATATCTCCTTCCAGCAGCCGAACGTAGACACCAGGTCTGCCCAGGAGCTGGTCCCTGGATCCCATATGAGCTCCTGAGACTGCAGCCTTGCTCCAGCTGCTGGTGCAGACCATCACACACACATGCACAGACACAGCTGACTCCCCTGTGCTCTTGCCCCTAGGTTCCTGCAGAACCTAAAATATTACTTTCCACAATTTGGTAAATTTCCTGTATCACTAATTTTTTTTTTTCTATTACTCTAGACTGAAGTTAGACTCATCAGCAGTAATTGCTGACATAGATTATTCCATTTCTTGTTGTTAAGGTGGGTCCAACTTTTGAGATTTTTGCAGTCTTTTTTTCAGCTAGCATTGCAGAACTTTACAATGATGTATCTTGTTGGTTTACTATAGTTCCTAGTCAATTTTAGTAACATTTGAGGAGCTCTGTCATGTAGCATTACAGGACTGCACACAGCTTTTTTAGTGGTGATTTCACCTGCTTTTAGTATGTTGCATTCTTCAGAAAATCATCTTTACTTCCAGGATGACTCCATTTATCCTCCTTATTTTCCCTTTGATGATAGACTGCTTCTTACAATAGACATCCTATTGCATTGTCCCATCCTTCAGTCAGCTACATAGTAACAGTGTGCACTTAACACACCAGTCATGCTACTGGTGCGTATCCTTTCACACAGCTATCACCATGGTCTGTAAAACTGCATGTCAACGGAGGTCACTTAATCTCGAAGTTTCTTCACTTAGTTCTCAGCTGTTATTACTGAAGCTTGGCAATGTCCTGAGTATTCTTGTGTTTGGTTCAAGGTAGCAGTTCATCACTTCCCTTCTCCGTGTTAACTAAGGCTTTGGCTCATTTGCAGTCAACCAGACTCAAGCCACAGTCAGTGATAACGAGCTTCTCTTAGGTTTCTTTTTAAATGTTGTTATTTCTGTGTCCTCTCATAATTGCTGCCTTTCAAAGTAACCCAAATCTATTTCAGAGTTCATATTATCTAAGTGTTTCTCTTTATACAAGGATACCAACACATTGCCCAGGCCACCAACAGAATTAAAAAAAAACATATAAAGTTCAAACACCAATACTTACTGTATTTAGTACTTAGCATTTATTTTATGTACCCCTATTAACAACGTTTATCTGGGGCACTTACCATAGGTAAGTATTTTAGAAAAAACAACTTCTAATCTTTGCATCTTTTTCTGAATATGAACTAGTCTTAAAGCAATTTGAAAAGTGAGCTTTGCCATTTAAAGCTGCCAGCATCAGTTGTCAAACACACAATTCATATAATAGCAATGTTGGTGTGTTTTTAAGAAAGCTGCAGGGAGCCAGGTGGAAAATTCCTGCCACAAATTTTCACTATTTCAGATACCACTTTTTCATGTAAAGCAACAGTGCCATCTGGAGTTAGTTTTGTATCAAAGCTAATTTATCATGGCAAAAGCATATTTCAGCTTTGTATTAGCATTTACTAAGTCTTCTAAACTACTTTCCCCTTAAATGAAGACCCATACTATCATACTATCGACATTCAGTGATATTATAAATATCTATTAAGAACATCTTTGGAGAAAATAAGTTCTCTAGCATACAGATGCTATGATAATTTTGTATTTTTTGATGTTATTCTTTTTGTTCTTCAAAATCCTTAATACTGCAGTTTGGCAGTACCTGTAAGAAAACTGTGTTAGCAAAAGTTATAAGTCTTATTTAGTCATATTTATTATATATGAAAACTAATTAAATGTTTTATTAAAGAGCACATTGCACAAATGAAACATTAAAAAGGCATTAACCAGGAAAACCCTAGTACATAGAAATTAGAAAGTGCCAGATATTGTATTATTTATACAGTGTTCATTCTTTTATCTCTTTTTTTTTTTTTTTTCCCCTTCCATTGGGAATTGTTAATGGGGCAAAACTTGAACGGAAAAATGGTAAAAAAAAAAAAGCAAGATCTGGATCATACTTCTTGTGTAAAAGGGGGAAAATTAGCAGGCAATCTTGCAACTAGTAACACCATTTTAAGTTCCTTGACTGTGCAAACAAAATTTTTTTAAGATTCATTTTGTAGATGTGATTTTCAGCTATTATCTTTTTGGGTTCTTTAGATTTACTTTTCTTGTAGTAAGATCAGAAGTTTTATTGCGTCACCACCAAGAGTTGAATCATCAACATGTGCTGAAGTCTGACTGCAACACATTTGTATATATTGCCTTAAGTTAACTTAAGACTTTTAGATGTTGAGGAGAGAAGGTGGTCTATCCAAGTGGGAGAGCAAGGGGAGATAGGGCACCCAACACAGGTAGGAGAGGTAGGTTTGAAAAGGCAGAAGAGGCAATAGACTTTGGAATATTCTTCTTTTTTCTCCAGTGCTGGGAAAGTTTCTCCCACAGGTTTTCTCTTCCCACAGAACTTGCTGGCTTGTGCCAAGGGCTGGTTTTCATCAGAAGTTTAACTGAATGTTCACTTGTCCCTCTGTATGTCTTTCCCACCTTGCCTGACTGTAGTGATTAATCGCTTGCCTGATGTTCACTAAAAAATAAGTAATTGAGGATACATGATGGTGCTAGAGTTTAAAGACTTGTAGACGCCTAAGCCATGCTCAAACACCACCCTACTACCCCAACCATATTGGTGATTTGCTTCTTTTGTGGTCTATTTTTACTGCAACTTTAGTGTCTGGATAGGCACAACTTTGGAAAGATTTTTGACATTGCTATATGTCAAGAATCCCAAAGGTCCCATCAGAGACAGGAAAAGCAACATTCAAACTTCTCAGTTATTTCCTAACCAAATCTGAAAGTCTCTCATGGGGCAAGTAACAGTCATTTCCACCAACTACTGGGTAATTCCACGAAATGCTCAGATAAGTGGGAACATTTTATCTTCTCAAAGAAAACTTCAAAAGACTCCTCTGTATTTTACCTGTGAATAAGATACAGTCTCTGTAATCTGAATTTCATAAATCATTAGTAGCTGTCTTGCCTAAAAAAGAGAATTGTTGTATCTCAATCTGAAGTTATGAGTTTCAGATAGGAATCATTTGGTGCAATTATTTAGCTTGTCATAGACAGGACATCAGGCTGGATGATCAGTATGGTCCCTTCTGGCAATAGACTAAATGAATTTGTGAGTAAATAATTGAAAAGTGGTAGAGAAGCTAATTTTAAGAGTTGCTATCAGCTTTGTCATCACCGTCAATTGACGTGATGCCCAAGCTTTTCTTGTTGCCATACATACACGATAACTGCCAGTGAGAGTTTGTGATGATTGATGCGTAAGCTGTGAGATGGAATGGCCTTTTACTGTCTATATCATCGCCCTGCCTTTCTTCTTATCACATCCCGTACAAAGCATTTGCCTGGCTTTGTCCTTGGAAAAGCACCGAGGAACTACTCACACCTCCCTTAGAGTCAGAGTGGGCTGCATGCTGTAGTGCCAAACTGCAGCCAGTGTCCCCCTCCAGGAACAGCTGGAGGATAATTCCAAAACTGGGGAACTGCCTGCTCTGCTAAGGGAGGGAGGAGGGCTGCATACTCTTAGCTAAGAGAGCCTGAGTCCTGCCCTGAGCCTTCATATCTGGAGTTAAAGCAGGAAACTTCATTTTAGCCCTGTAATGTCATATGCTTCTTTGTTATTTAATAACTTCTCAGTGTATGCATTGAGTCTAGAGCACCAAAATGTTAAAATTCAAAGTTGCAAAATATTTATAGAAGCCAGACAAAGCTTGTGATATCTCATGACATAGAGCCTTTGTCTGATACCATTTAGCTAATGACACTGAATGTCTCTTGAGTGTTTGTATAAACAAGAAATAATTTATCTTTTAAAATTAATAATTCTCTGAATAATACATGTACACTAGCCTGATTTATGGTGCTAATATTTTATGATAATGTGAAATTAAATGGGAAGCCATTTATGTAATGATGTTATAACTTCAAATAATGTTATCACTATTTATTTTATATTTGCATTTCCTCTGGAGTGGTTTTAGAACCTTTAGTATTTGTGGAGACTGCTTCAGTATTTGCTTTCAGTCTTTAATGAATGCTTTGGTAGCATTGAATCAGTTTATGCTTAGCACTTTGTTGCCATTGTATATTATTTAAGTAGTGTGAGGAAATAAGAATAATACAATTTATACCTAAACACCTGTAGAATGTATGATGTAATGTATTGTAGTGGGTCTGGCTGAGCTGGTTTTCCACATAGCAGCAGCGGTTTGTGCTGGGAGCTAGAAGGGTGTTGATAACACACCCATGTTGTGACTACTGCTGAGCAGTGCTTGCACAGCACCAAGGCTCTTCCCAACATTCCCCCCACAGTGGGATGGGGTGGGCAAGATCTTGGGAGGGGACACAACCAGGACAGCTGACCCGAACTGACCAAAGGGATATTCCATACCATATGACGTCAGCTCAGCTATAAAGCTAGGAAAAAGGAGGAGAGGGGGGGCTGTTCCGTTGTCCTCCAGAGCAACTGCTACGTGTCTTGGAGCCCTGCTTCCCAGGGAGTGGCCAAACATCGCCTACTGATGGGAAGCAGAGAATAAATCTTTGCTTTCCTTTGCTTCCGGGCACGGATTTGCTTGGATTTGCTTCTATTATTATTAAATTGCTTTTTGTTTCTCATCTTATTTTCCTCTCCTTTCTTTTTTGCTCTGCTGAGGAGGGAAAGGGGAAGAAAAGAGGGGGTGATAGAGTGGCTTGGTGGGCACCTGGTGCTCAGCCAAGGTTAACCCACCACATATATATTTGTACATGTGCATATATAATATAATATATTGCATATATGTATTTGTACAATATAAATTATAAGGAATATATATTTGTATATTTAGTTATATGTGTATTATAAATATGTTTCTATATATTTAATATTTACAATTTTATATATCCATATAACCTCGGCCATGACATTGCAGAGCTAATCTGATGTGCAGAGACCATGGCAAATTCACAGTTAAGCCCTGGGTAAAGTGCTATTTAGGATGGATTAGGCTGTCACAATATGTCCACCTTGTCTGTTTTTCAGAGTTGATTTGTCCCTGCATTTGTTCTTAGTCCAACAATAAATGTTAGTGTAGTACCTGAAAGTGTCAACTAATTAACTGACTTTTCTTTGTCTTTCTGTATCGCTGTTGTGTGCTGTCGTTCCATATATTATATGGGGAAATATATTTATGGATGACAATGGTATCCTCTATTTCATCATATGTCATAACTACATCTGAATAGTACATGGGGAAAAGCATGAGGAGCACTGCTTTCCTGTAATGGTCAATTATTCTGAAGGACAAAAGTCTGCAAGTATTCATAAACCAACCAGAAAATCAAAAAATAAATCTTCTGAGAAGACAGAAAAAGAGAAGTCCATTAAAGAAAGAGGCTCACTTCTATCCCTTACATCTCAAACTGAATCTCAGGTAAGTACAAAGCCAAAAAACTGAATTTGTTGAGTGTGCCATCATTGTACTGAGTGTAAAGATATTTTCAGGTCTCCGGATCGGTATTACTAGCACTTCTACTGTATCCCTTGCCTTTCTCTATGTCCTGCTTTTCCACCTTTTTAGCTTTACACCTGAGAGAGACTGAATTACACATTCACATTTAGAGATGTAATGTGCTCACTTCTTTCGTTATGTATAAAGCAGCTACTGTTATTCCTTTTGTTGATCTTATTTCTGTCTGCTGAAGGTTTATTAAATTCCATGAATTTGCCATATTCAGGTCACATTAGTTCCTCATTGTAGTGGTTTTCATGGGGTCCCAGGGAGATGAAATCGGTCTGTCCATTATAGTCAGTTCCTGTCCCGTATGTCACTATTGTCATTAGCTTGTGGACATACAATGGCAAAACAGTTGGTACCTACTGCAAATTCTTCTCATCTGTGGTTGGATAATCTGATTGTTCTGTGGTTGACCAAAAGGCTTCTGCCAGCCTGTATGCCTTAAAAGGAATAATTTACTTTATGGATTGCAAACAGATTAATGGAAAGGAAAGAAGAAACTAACAGCTCCTCATTTAACGGTAGTGCTTTTTCTGGGAATTTTTCAGCTTCATGGCAGGTAGTTCAAGCAGAGGGCATCTCCATAGAGTTTTTGATGAAGAAATCACTACTGAATTGTTTTGTTCACTGAACCTGCTGCATAGAAAACTTCCCTATGATTTGTGTCCACACCTAGGTATACGGAGTTCTAGAACAGCACCTTGAACTTTCTTTCAGAGCAGTCTGAGTGGCTGCAGTTGAGATTGCTGGCCACAGAAGTGCAATGCAGCTTCATGCTTTGTCAGAATTCTGCCTTCAGTTGCAATGATGGGGTATGCTAGAGGTGCTGGGATGACGGTCCTTAGGAGTTCTTCAGTCTGCCACTAAAACAAATGCAAGACTTGAGATGGGACTGCTTGCAGATGCCCACCTTTAGTCTCAAATAAAAACTGAACTCTATTTCTACTTCTAAATCTTGGGCTTAAAGCTTCTGCAGATGGTATGGTTTCCAGAAATATATGCAGCACAATATCTCATTCACTGGTCGCACAACGGAATAGTCACCTACATTTGAGACATTACTTGTACCCTATGATTCTGGAGAAGCCATGTGTTAAGGTGGTTTAGATAGTTCAGGAAGTGATTGGAAAGGATTGGATGCTACATAAGACAGTGCAAGATGTATTGCTACACAAAAAGCCTAGTTAAATATAATAAGACTTCTAGTAAAAAAGCTTATGAAAGGAAGGAAAGAAAGGGGGGAATAAGAGGAAAAAAGCTTGGCAGGGAAAGAAGACAATTGCATGAAAAATCACTACAAAATATTCTTGTTCAGACTGTTCAGAAGAACTGGGAGTGTGGAGCATGCTGTATGGGAATGAGGGGAAGCATGTAAACAAAATACCTCAAAGAGCTTCTAGACATTGCAAAGTAATTTTCCTTTCCTTTGGCAGCCCCTGTTAGCGTAGTAATGCATGTCAATGTATAATATTGGGAAAATTACCAGGATACAGAAACATAACTTAATCCTAAATAGTGATGGTAGATGTATACCAATGACTATGTTATGTTTATGGGACTTAACTTTCAGCAAGCTGCTTCAAACAAACCGTACTGGACTTTACGTCTAGTTAGTGAACAGAGAGAGGCAGACATTCTGGAGGTGAAGAAAGACACCGAGCAAGCAGATGCAATCAGAGCCATGAAACAAGCATGGGAGTCTGCAGAGCCAGGAAGAGCTATCAAGGTAATAACAGAGTCTTTTCAGTAATGTTTCTTCCCAAGTTCCAGGAATTGCTGTGATAGTAGAGCAGTTGTCTGACTTCATATGGCTGTCCTCTTTACCACTCTGTGAAAGATAGGAAATGTCACACAACTTAAAGAATCAGGAGTGATTATGTCATTACCTGATCTAGTGGAAGGTGTCCCTGCTTATGGCAGGGGGGCTGGAACTAGATGATCTTTAAGGTCCCTTCCAATGCAATCTATTCTATAACTCTATGTGCATGAATTCTGGGCAGAAATTGAGATTATCTGCTTTAGACTTCTGTAGATCAGTAAGACTTTAGATTCTACTTTACAAAGCAAGATAAAAATTTCCCCTTAGAAAGCCCACTACCTCTACACAGTTGCAAAGCTGCTACTTGTGACAAGCTTAGTATTTAGCATGAAGAGATTCTAGTGAGAAATACACTGTTATAAACATGCCGAAAAGATTTCTCTTGAAGAACTGGCACCTGGCCATATTATCATCAAGTTGTCCCCTCTAGCCAGGATTCCCAAATTCATTCTGGGTTGCAGGTTGCCCATGAGCCTGTACATGCTGTTTGGTATAAATTCACTGTTTTGGAGAAGCAATACTAATTCAGATGTTAGCTGCAGCTGGACCCTTTTGATGTGACTTATGCTTAAGATGGAAAAATAATACAAGTTCTTTCGAGCAAAGTAAAAAGTTACAGTGCTGATTCAGAATTGGAAGCATCATTACCAAAAAAGTAAAGTAAAAGAACAAAAGGCAGGCTTTAAACTTATCTGACAGTCATCTCCTATCATCACCGCCACCACTGACCATTAAATGATACTTGGCCAAAAACTGCAGCTGAGAAGCATTTTGCCTTCTTTATATAACCTTTCAGAAATGAGCCTCGGACATGGGTCTTCCCAGTTACACTTTCAGATTTTCTCTTCTCTTCAGTGTATCCAAAGCTCAGAATTTTTTCTGACACCACTTTGCAGCTCTGATTGGCTGTGCTGAGATTGAAAATGTAAGTACAGTTTCTGAAACATTAGCTGGAAATGAATCCCCTTTGATGCGTAGAGTCTTTTCAGAATGCTAGTTCTATCACTGTGGCCTTTTTTGATCAGAAACTCAACTGAATTACAACTAAAGGATTCTATTTTAAAAGCCCCTTAGGTCCGTTAGATTTTTCTAAAACAGCTATCATTAAGAAAATTGTAGCAACTGCAGGTAATACCCTAAAAAGAAAAGAAGGTCTAAATTAGGGCTCTGCTATCCAGACTAAGTAGCTTCCCTTCTCCTTTCTTCCTGACCACTGTGCCCCAGCGTCTGCCTGTTCCAGCGGTCACATGCCCTCTGACTGGGAATTAGGTGCCTGACTCCTGGCTGACTTTTGGATGCTCCATCCATTCTGGCAATCCGAGCCCTTAAGAGAAAGCCCAGTGAGCCGAAGTCACCTTCTGAAAAGACAGGCAGAAGTGGTGAGCTCTGGTTTTGGCATCAAAGATAATTGAGTCTGAAAGGGTTTGCATCCATAGCTCCCATTTCTCAGGAGAAAGTCTAAATCACTAGGCCACAGGAGCTGAATGTATTCTGACATTCAGCTATGAGGGAACCTTGCTTTTCAAAGTTTTGTTGGTTTGGTTTTGTGGGTTTTTTTTTTAAATCAGAAGATTATTTTAAACTGCCCAGAGATCAGTGATGTTCCAGTATTTCATTGCATGATGATCTTTAGTGTAAGTATTCAATGTCTCAGGTCTGATTCAATGGGAGTGCTAGCATCTTTTCTGATTCCAGCCCCAGGCAGAGGGCTTAGATTTGTTATTGACAGCATCATTTTCTCATTTGGCATATGTACTAAATATAGCCAGTATGCATTGATCGGAGTGAAACCATTCCAAGTGTACTGTCTACTTTTCATTTAACTACCATCTCACAAAGGTTTACTTAGCAGTTCTTACTCATATACTGCAGACACACTAGATAGAAATTAAAGATGAACTTTAAGTGCTAATGCTGATTTATTTCTCCTCTACACAACACATTAAAACCAAACAAAGGTTCCAAAAAAAAGGGTGTTGAATGTTGACAGGTTATTATTTCAGGAAAAAAAAAAAAAAAAATCTATCAAAGGGATGGCTTCAATGTTTATCTTTTTTTCTCCCTAGTTACTCAGTAATGGTATTTCTGTTAGAGGTGATGCTTTCATAGATCAAACCAGTGAAATATACTCACCAGTAATATGTAGTAGCATCATGTCACACATGCACTGGATTTGAAGATTTACTGTCTTATTGACCACTTATAGATTCCTACTTTTGAAAATTCTTTGGGATTTAAAGTATGCAGTAGAATTTTTCTTATCTGGATTAAAATTTTGATCTCTAGGCTTTTCAGGAACGCATGCGGTTTATTAATAAGTATGCTGTGAGAGATTCAGAGGAGCCTACAGCTGGGACTGAGACTGCCAGTTTAACAGCTAGTGCAGGAGAAAGAGGTAAGGGTATAACTTTCTGTCAACCATGTCTTCGGTTCATCATGTTGAGCTCCTTATAAAAGACGTCTACACTAAATACTGGTAGTAAATGGATAGAAAAGCCCCAATAAAGGTGTCCAAGTGCACAATGGCATGCTTAGTCTCTATCTTTTCTGTCCCCTCTTTGTTTTAATTGTTGTATTGCTCTATTTTCAGACACAGATACAGCCTCACAGCTCTTGGAGGCTGCCAAGTTGCTCTTAAGCAAACTTTAGACAGTCCCTCTGTACTAGAATTCGAACCCTAAATTAACCTGAAATTTTTGGAAGTTCAGTGGGAAATACCTACTCTCTCAATTCCAAGTTGGGTACCCAGAGGTCATTTGTAGAAATATTAAAAAATTATTTAGCAGCTGAAATAGCATGTCAGTAAGACACTAACACTTCTGATATGCATTTTCTTTATGTTAGTGCTCATGGAAACTGTTCATGAACAGTTCCTCTGGAACTCAGGTGTCACAAAGTCCATTCTGAGCAGCATCAGCTTCCTGGCAGATTCCATAAGTGCTAAGTTATTTAGTGGTTACAACTTCTATGGAGCCTTCCTTTGTATTCCCTGGCAATTGCTGGACTCTGTTGAGAAGATGAAACAGATGCAAGGTTGTTTGTTTTTTCTTTTCTTCTGAGAATAATGTTCACATCAGACCATCACCAAAATGAAAGTATAATACCCAGTCTGATTGTGACAGTATCTGGTCATGGCTCATGTGCATGGAACTAGAACCTGTGACCAGTTCATAACTTGTTTAGTATTTTGCCAGTCAAGTACATAATCCTCCAGAAAATGTTTCAGAACTTTAAGCCGGAATAGTCCTCACCTTATGCCTTAGACAAACACATCATTAGATACTTGCTTTCCAAGGAACTTGAAAAAAATATTATTTCCTCTAATTTCTTGGATAAGAACTTCAAAATTAATGGTTGTCTACCAAGAGCTTTGTTCTAAACTAAATTTGGAGTCTAATACAAAGTCTCATGAAGTAAAGAGGTGACAGCCCAATAACTTTAAGTTGTTATCATTTGGTTCCATAGAGTACTGCAATAGGCAATAATGTGCTTGAACATTTCTGTAATGTTCAGTACCTTAATTAGAATTTTTAGGTTCTGGAGAATACTTTTCCTATGGGCAGTGTCAAAGGCACTTCCGTAGAATGTTAGGGGTTGGAAGGGACCTCTGGAGATCATCGAATCCAACCCCCCAAAATCCAAAGTCACCCTTTCCAAATGTCACCCTTCTAGACCAACAGAGAAGGCTGATATGTCTATGCATAGACAGTAAATATATAGACTTTTTTTTTTTTAAATGCTCAGAAACCTCTTTCCTATTTCTTGTTAGAAAATTAGAGTAATATTTTATTTATGTTTCCATTTATTACTACTATAAGTAACAAACAAACTACTGTGGACATTGTTAAATCTCATCAAATTTCACAGGTGTTTTCAGCACATCCAGACAAACTAGGAGAAGGAATAATCACAGCACAGCTTAGCACAGTGGCATGCTTAATATCAGATATGTCATTGTATTGTGAGACTGCTATATTAAAGCATAATAAAAGCATAATCCATGTGGTTAAAAAATTTGTAAGACTTCAGAATGACAATTTTAAGTTGTCATGGGATCTTTCTTCTTTAGACTGGTATTTCCCAAACTAAATCTCTGCCCAAAAGGGAATATAATTTTTTAAATTACAGCCAGGACTAAACAATCGGATTTTTTTTTTTTTTTTTTTAAAGAAAAGAATGTGATTCCTCACTGATTAGAAGTTGTTCTTATGTTCTTTAGGTATTTCAATCAAATGTCCTTGCTTAGATTTACAAAGCTTATTGAGTACTGTGGATTTAGCTAAAATACAGATATTAATTTCATCTAGCATATGGGGGGGTTTTGCAGCATCTTTGGTTCTATCATGAGTGTTGGAAATAAAAAGGAAGAAATATTATATCCTCTCCAACCCACATTCTCATTTAACGTTGTACTTTGTTGAGTCAAAAGAAGAAAAAACTATATGAGAATTAAGGTGGAGCCTCCTAGCATAACTGAATAACCAGTGTAATCTGTTCTGTTGTAGATTCTTTTACCACAGGGAAGAAAGCATCACAAGCAACTATTGACTCAAGCTTACAAATGCAGAAAAAAAAATGGGAGCTTATAGACCTTAGTCCTTACATGAGGTAAACTACAGCAAGAACAATTAAGTCTCACTGAAACACCAAAATGAAAGATTGTCTAAGGATTTTCACATATAGAAATTAGTAAACAATGTATTTTTATGCACTTGTATGCTATCTGTAATTGGATGCAGTATAATACTTGTGGATTTAGACTTTATCCTTCACGTGGCATTGAAATAAGCTACAATTCTGTCACATCCTTTTAAGGTTGCTGTGAAAATCTTGGTCTATGTTTTATCTGTCCTTTATGTTGTATACAGTTACTGAATACAGTAATGAACCCAGAATTGTAGATGGTATCAAGATACAGTTTTCAGCTTTGATTTTCCTAGCATGGATGTGTTTTAAAATCTGTGCTTTCCTGCGTCCATTTATAATTAATTCTTATCCTTTCCACAACATAATACATCTCAAAGGAGCTGAATCAGTGCACTGGGTGTAATGAGAATGTGGCATAAAAATTTGAAGAAAATGCATGTGCAGAAAAATATGTTTATTTCAGTGGTCATCTTGAAAGAACAGCATATGAAGTTTGTCAGGATGTGATGTTAGATTCAAATAATTTGTTTAACAAATGCAGTTCAGTTAATAGTTAATAGCTAGATTAGTTATAATAATTATATTCTTTATTTAAAAGAACTATCTTCTTTTTTATATGTGTCAATATGAACCTGTCTAGCAAACAAACACGCACCTGCACGATTGCTATGCTGCAGCTAGAACCCAGTTCATGCTTAAGTCCATTTGTATTCAATGTAGCATGTATGCAGCTCAGCCATTTTCAAAAGACCTTAGAATATGCTGAAAAAATCCCCAAATTTAATTATAAGTTGAAAGAGAAACTGATGTTATATTGAAGAGAATAACATTAAAACAGTAGAAAATATGGCAAAATATCTTCCACAGGCTTGAGTCCTGTAAGCATTTCATTTGTCTTCGACTCCTTGTCTTTTACACTAGTTATTTAAGTCAAATTATAAAAATATATTATCCACTTAGCTGCCCTTATGCCAACAGAAAAATAAAAAAAATATTATCTCAGTGCTAAATTATAATACCAAAAACTTCTGGAAATATGATATTTCTCTCAAATTAAAAATAAATATCACATGTGGGAGTTTTTCATATGCTCCAAGATAAGCAAGATTTTACAAATATTTTTGAAATAGACATTCAAGTATAAGAAGACCTGGCCTCAGGAATGTGGTTTCTCATCAGTGCTACATATATAAGCAGAGGAAAAGTGACTCCTTAATCATATCTAACTATACGATGGTGATACTGCAGTATATAAGCCAAATATATGCATGCAGGTGGTAAGCAAAAGATACACCACTCAAAACTGTATTTGAAATGACACAAATTTCTCTGTATTTATTTAGAAAAACAAGGCCTGAGTCTGCGCTGAGAAATGAGTCTATCATTCAACAGCAAGAGATACGTAAAGAAGAAAAACTCAAGTATTTTAGGGAACTTCGAGAGCTGGCTCTGGAACAAAGAGAAAAAGAACAAAATGCCAGAGCTTTATTGAAGCAAAATATACTTGAAATGTACGAGAATCTGCAGGTAGGTTTTCAAGATTACTTTCCAGTAACTATTACTGTGATAACCACCACTAGTATGAATATCTTGATCAACCATTTTCAAGACTTTTGGTATTCAGTACCAATAATGTGAATATTATTGGTATAGTGAACAAGCTTGAAATTTTGCTTCAGCAAAGGTTAAAACTAAAGGTTCTAGGGAAAAAAAATAGTACTACGCAATATCCTTAATATTATATTCTTAGTACTTTCTTGATATAGCTCTTTGCAAAAACATCACTTTAAGAATATCACAAAAAAAGGAAAGTTATAAGTGAGAGTAAATTGAGCATTTGACGTACATTATCAGGTGCATATTAGATAAAGCATCTCTGGTTTGGCTATTTTTGTGGTTATAGAATTGCTCAGAGCTTTTTGGAAAGTAAAAAAGAGCAGGCCTGGGCCTGTTTAGCCTGGAAAAGAGAAGAGTGAGAGAGCATCTTATCAATGCTTCTATATATCTAAAGGGCATGTGTCAAGAGGATGGGGCCAGACTCTTTTCAGTAGTGTCCAGTGACAGGACAAGGGGCAAAAGGTACAAACTGGAACTGGGAACACAGGAAGTTCCATCTGAACATGAGGAAAAACTTCTTTACTTTGAGGGTGATGGAGCACTCGAAGAGGCTGCCCTGAGAGGTTGTGAAGTCTCCTTCTCTGGAGATGGTCAAAATCCTCCTGGACACAATCCTCTGCAACCTGTTCTAGGTGAACCTGCTTTTATGATCTCCAGAGGTCGCTACCATTCTATGATTCTGTGAAGATAATTTACATAGGAGGGTGCATTGCTCTTCTTACAGCAAAGTTAGAGAACAGAGTTTTCCTGGAATATGTATGATGCCAGCAAACAAAAAATTTGAATTATTAACCCTTACAAAAACTTGTCTATAAATAATAAATTTGGTAGCATTAGTTTAGGATCCATTGTTAGGATTAACTCAGCCAATGCGTTGCACATGAAATTGGTACAAATATCCTAACAAAATTGCCTTAACTCTTGAGTATCAACAGGAGCAAAATATTTTGTTACACAGTGGTGATACAATAGCCACTAGCAATCAGCTGGTGACTGTTCAGAGCTCCTAAAACTGGATAACAGACAGTAAAAACACTTTTACGTCAAACCAGCCTATTTAAAGAACTCACTTGAAAACTTCTCCTTAACAAGTTCCCGAACAGCTTGATTTGTAGCACTTAACTACAAGTCTGCAATGAGCCATAGCTCTCTACCAGTGACTGATTGATCCTAATGAGAAAGCATGTCCAGGTTTTCAGATGCTCCTATGGTTTTGGATGCCTAAGATGTCATAGACTAGAAGGGCAAATTTTCATTAAGAGTAGTTCCTCAGCTTTTTCTAGGAAGCATGTCCATTAAAGATGTTCCAAAGTACAAATTTTAAATGAGACTTACTTGTGAATATGCATACTGTGCTGATGTGCACTTTTACAGTTTTTTTATCTGTAGACCACAGAGGAGTATATAAAGGTCCTACCTATATCTAGGTATCCCCATTTTCCAGGATGGCAATGTAAAGGAAAAAGTTTTTAGACATGTCCAAGTCCCACTTGCCCTAAGTCTTATTGAATATCAATGTGATTTAGGCTCCTTTAGTCTCTTAAAAGAGCTCCTAAGCTATTTTGGCATTCCTGAAAACTAGGTTTAAAAGGGACTTGTTTAAGACAACAAAGCAACATTATGCCAGCAATTTAGAAAGGATTTTCATGAGCTTTCTCCTCTTCGTGGTGAAAAGATTGACAAATAGCTGTGACAAATCAATAAAAATACACATAAAAAGAAAAGGAGAGATGCTCACCCTGTACTTACAGAGTCACAAAGTGAAATAACAGGAAGGATGCAGTTGCTTGTGATGAAATCAAGATTAATATTTTGGGGGTGGGGATACTGCTGTTTGTTTTGGCTAGGCATCCTTAGATGAAACACGAGGCAGAGTTCACAGCATTCGGGAAGCGTACAGAAGTAAGCTGCTAGAGGCTGAGCGCAGAAAACAAGAAGAACTGGCAGCTCATGAAGCAGTCCTGCAAGCAGAGCAACAGAAGAAAAACCCAAATGCACACCAAAAAAAGCACGGAAAAGGTTTAGGGAAAAAAAAGTAATTTCTAGCACTACTGAATTGTATTTAAAAGTTTGGAAATAAAGTTTACATGCAAAGATGAGAAAGAATGTTATTCTCTAGTTTTTTTGTCAATTATATTACATTTTATCTCTTTGCCTGGTGCTAGTGAAAAAAAATTATCTAGTATTTTTAATAAACTGTTTGGTATTTTGTTTCTTATAAAGGTACTCACTACTATTAAAGTTTGTATGTTTTACTGGAACAAAATTTTGCAAGAATTAATTTGTATTCCAGTCAGATTCTTCTCCCAAAATCAGAATGACTTTCATCCTCTTTTTTCAGTCAAAGCAGACCAGCTAAGAATGAACCAGAGTTGAAACAGGGAATGTAACCTATCACTTTTGAAGTCATTTAACTTGGCAGAAACATGAGCTCCTTAAGTAAAAGACAATTTGTGGAGTTTAAAATAATTAAATAGAGGCATACCGCACATTTCATATGCATGCATTGGAAGGCTTCCCAAAGCCTGGTTCAGTAGGCACTCACAAGCTTTCTCTGTACTGTAGTGTTTTTCCCTCTCATCATTCTCATCTCAGATTCTCTCTGAATCTCACAGTAACTCTGTAGAGGCCAACTCATGGCACAGCCTTCCAAGGCTTATTGAGTACTCCTTAAAACACTATTACTTTCTTTGTTTATCTTACCTAAGCTATGTTTTGCTCGTGGTGGCTTTGCTCAAAGTGATTATAATAGACCCTCAATTTCTAGACCCTCAGCTAGAATTTTTAAAACGTTTCTTAAAGGTAGAACCAGCGCATGAATGAAGTGGCAATCACAGGCTTTCTACATGAAGGGTGAAATGTTTCCTCTAAGCTCTTGCTTCCATTAGCACAGAATTCCTATATTTTTGTTATTGTCATCAAACACACACACACACAAAAAAAGCATTCATACTCACTAGCTAGCATTCTGTACTCAGGGGCAATGGTCAAGACCCTTACAGCAGTGAAAACTTCCTCTAGACCAGACAGAGCTTAAAGAACTTCCTGTGTTTGTAGGCACAAGCAGAAGCTTGGGAAGTTGGACTGCCTACATCATGTGTATACAGGATGTCCAGGATGTCCGAAAGCATTTCATTATCTAGCAACATGAGAAACCATGAGACTCACCTATTTAATCCAAATCACAAGAATGTTATTCTTTGCATTCTGGCCACTGATACCAGCTAGCCATTGCATTTGAAACTAGCCTTTCTTCTGCATTTTAATGACATATCAGATATCCAGCTTCTGCTGGTTTTGCAAACGTCTCTTTTCTCAGTACCTCACTGCCTGGCTTGAACTTGACTCACTCTGTCTAGTTCTGTGATGTCTGTTCTTTGTACCTCATCATACCTACATGCCTGCTGTGATGCCTCTGCCTCCATTCGGCCTCCTTCCTTCCATACAACATAAACTAAGCTGACAGGCTTGAGTTTTCATGTTTGAAAAGCAGGAATTGAAACTAGCGTCCTAAAACTTCACTGGTGATTTTTATTTCAAAGAGCACGAGCTAAGTTTTGCTTTGACCCATACAGGCTGCAAATAAAGAGCCTGTCAGTCTTGTGCTATAATTGCTCTGACTTTGTCCTCTCTATTTTGGAATATGGGCTATACTGCTTCATAATATTCCATCTTGTTTCCATGGCAATAGCACGTGTTGGTTGTCTTCTTATGTGAATCTCTAATGAGCTTCTGTAGAGGAACATCAAACTGAAGTTCTGTTCTTGATGCCACTGCAAGCGCTATAATGACATTCTGTTATAAAAATCAATCCAATTCCAAAAGCCAGCACAATCGACATCTAAATGTCAAAAATTCAGCTAATAACCTCCATGATCACAACCATCCCCACATGTAATCAGCTGTGAACTGACTTCAACTCAGACACAATGTACTCAGATCTACATTATCAAATCTAGCTCTGATGTTATACGCAATTCTAAGTTTCATAATTTTCTCACTTTAAAGAGTAATGTAGCATCGTCAAAATCTGTGATGCGGTTTGTGAATGTCTCTATTGACTCATTTGTCTTTTCAACAACGCCAATATGATGAGGGAGTGAATTACTGTCACACTGTTTAATTGCATGTACTTTGGAGTATGCAATGCTTTAAGAGAAGTACTATAGCAGTTTTATTAAATCCCTGTGCATATTCCAGAAGAACAAAATATCCACTTACCTTGTAATGGAACCTGGGAGAGAAAAGAGCTTGTTTAGATCGTGCCCAAGAATTTACATACATTGGACCCAGCAACAGATGACGGATGCATCAATTTCACATCAACAGAACAGCTTTTTACATGGTGCACTATATTACAGGCTAAGTTAGTGGGGAAAGACATACAAAAACTAAAACAAAATGTAGCTGTATTTCAAAACAGCCATTTGCAGTAATTTAAGGACCCATCATGTTTAGCACTTTCCTGTAGGAAAAACAAACAATTAAAACTATATGTTGTGTTTTAATTGATAGGATTCTTGCCTCCAGTTTGTACACCAATAGTCAAATTGTGTGTTTACAAGGATAAAGTACTTTAATTTTTTACCCTTTCGGAGTAAACCAGCTTTTAAGCACCATAGTTTTATGAAATTTAACCTTTATATGAAAGGAATTTACTGCCTGTATTCATTGCAAGAAATGGCTCAAATTCTGTTTTTACAGCATTTATTTTTCAGAAATATGCCATATTGCATCAAGCATTCATATTTTCTTAAGGTTTCCTGTAATAAAGGCTCTGGAATTTGGATAGTCATCTGTCCTGCTTATACTCAGCTTGGCCATTCAGGGCCAGATTCAGTAGGGGCATAAGGGCTAGCTTTAAATTATGTACTTTCTTATTCAGTAAAGAACTTCAGCCAAGGTCTGAAACATGGGGTCAAGCCCTTTACAGAACAGAATAGATAGGGAAAGCTTTTGTAAATCAAGATGTGATTGCTTTATCTTTTAAGATGACAGCAGTTTTCAAGGTGCATCGAAGCACAATTTACCAGGTGTATGGTGGCTTCAAGTCACAGAAGAGAGGTTTTGGACTTGGGCGAGTGGGAGCAGGGGTTGAACAATTGCCTTCTAACACCTTTTATAGAAAATCATCCCTGAGAAAGTTTGCACAGCTTGTCACTTAGCCTCTGATTTTTGTTCATGGAAGGACTCTGTATATGAAGAGCAGCACAGGTAACTACGTCAGTCCCTAAATGTTGCAGTTTAGTTGTCTTCTTTCTCCCCTGAAATGCCAAGTCTTAGTCCTGAAGAAAGTATGGCAATGGTACAGTATGGTACGGCCATCTCTGTACCTAGATGAAGAGGATAGAGTACTCCAACTGTTCAGAAATCCTAATCTGTCTCTGGCAGAAGATTGTGTGCTTCTTACTGAGCCGATCTCCAATGTTCTGGTAAGATTTTGTGTTTGTATGATTCCCTCACACCATTAAGTATGTCCAACTCATGAACCAAATACAAAGCTAATTCCAATCTCTTCATTTAAATGCTGTCAAACAGTCTCTTTAGTATTTAGTAATCACTGAGGACTCACACAAGGAGAAGCAGTTTCAGGAACCAGCACAGTGGCATGTGAGAGACAACCCTGGCTTCCCTCCTGTAGATCAGCTGTGCAGTTTGAGAGACCTGATTAGCTCAGAGTTTAGGACAATACTGAAAATATTTTACAATTATACTTCACGATTGGCTGGAATTTTGAATAAAGATTTAGAAATTCTTTAGAGCAGGGAGGCAACTTTCACAGCATCTTAAAGGTTGAGCTGCATTTTTGTGGTGGTAAAACAAAAAGAATTTGTTTACTGTACTGATTCCTGATACTAATTTCTCTTTCATGTGAGTTATAGCCAGTTATGCAAAGGAAAATGTCACTGTTCAGCAGAAGTTTTTAAAAGTTTTGATGGAAACTGCAAATGCCACAGGAGAATAAAAGCTTTTCAACATGTTAGACTGCATTGTGAATAATCCCTAAAGAATTTCTCAGGCTTTGCTTGCTTTACTTCTACATTTTAGGAAAAATGGTAGCATTCACAAAGCAATGCAGGTACTGGACAAAGAAATTAAGTCTTTGACTTGATAATTCAGCTTAATGAGGATTAACTCTGTAATCACTTCTAGTAATTCTTTGTAGGTGTGTTCTACTAAGCTTTAGTGTTTTTCACTGCTTGACCCTTTTCTTTTGACCAGCTATTAGGAACTAGAAAGGATCTTTTTTGATTAAAATATGTAGTTAAAGTTACTTCTTAACGCAAGTAGCTTCATTAATCTTCAAATGACTTGTCCCATCTGCTTCGCTTTAATTTGGCTGGCATTTACACAATGAGTTACAGACCAAAAAGCAGACCAACCCTGTTCCAGGATGCCTCGCTGCTGAGACAAGCAATGTGCTGTGAAATCAGGTTCAGTTCTGTGCTGCCAGTCTGCTCACCCCAGCAATGTGCAATTTACCAGCTATGTAAGGTCTCATTTTAATTCAAGGAAGAGATGCAGCATTTATGCACATGCACAGCATTTCCCCTCCAAAAGGCAAGGAAAGCGTCTACATATTTTGTCTGGCAGAAAACATGAGAGAACAGCTTTGCATAATCACACAGCAGTTTCCAGAAAGAAAGAAATCTCACTTTCAGTGCCCTTTTTTCCTCTCATTCATTTCTTGAATCAGCCCTAATAGATTCACAGTCCAGGTAATGTTTCAATGATTTAAATATTCTTGTTCTTTGCGTAAAAACAAGATGCCATTGTCCTCCATCTCAAAGGAGGACAAAGACAGGAAAGAACTAGAAAGTGAGGGAAGGAGAGGGAACAGTATAACAATAGCACAAATGAAAGGTGCATTGAAGATGTTACTAGCCAAAATAAGAGAAAAGAGATGGGGGAGTGGTCAGGTAGGACTCAGGAGCTTTGATTTCTATGTCAATAAGAATGTGGTTAGGGACAGTGGTTCAGGGATTGGCAGGCTCATCAGAGACTGACACAATGTACAGACCCAAACATAGCCAGGATGCATCACTTCAGGTCAGGTCTAGACATAGACTTCTCTGTGAAACCTGGGCTCCTCTGCCCAACGCCTGGACTTCTCCCTAAGGGCAAGAACCAAAACATTCACTCCTTCAGGGACACATAAGAGGTGTTTGCCTTGTACGCAGATGCCATGCCCAGTGGGTGCAGTACAATCCATGGAAAGCAATAGCCAAGCTTCTGTACCCTTAGCCTGAGAAAGCTGAAGAGGACTCTGTGAGTGGGTGTCCCACTCAGCAGGCCATCACAGACATCCTCCCCAGTTACCCTTGAGTTGGGACCACCATGCAATGCTCACAAGACTAGGTATAGAGCACAGCAAGAGAGCTTGACTCTGTGTATAAGCCAACTTGTTGCGAAGCTGGGACATGCAAGGAGGGGTATAGTGGGGTGGACTGAGAACTGGTTGAGTGACAGAGATCAGAGGTTTGTGATTAGTGGCACAGTTTAGTTGAAGTCCAGTAGCTAGCCCAGGGGTCAGTCCAAAGTCCAGTTTTGTTCAGCATCTTCATTAGAGACCTGGATGAAGGGACACAGTGTACCATCAGCATGTTTGCTGATGATACGAAACTCAGAGGAGCAGCTGACACACCAGAAGGCTGTGCTGCCATTCAGTGAGACCTGGACAGGCTGAAGAGTTGGGCTGAGGAGAACCTAAGGAGTACAACAAGGGCAAGTGTAGAGTCCTGCACCCAGGGAGGAATAACCCCATGCACCAGTACAGGTTGGGGGTCGACCTGCTGGAAAGCAGCTCCACAGAGAAGGCCCTAGGAGTCCTGATGGACAACAGGTTAACCTGTTAACAGGTTAATCCTGAGCCAGTAGTGTGTGTTTGTAGCTAAGAAGGCCAATGCTGTCCCTGGGGTGCATTAAGAAGAGCATGACCAGCAGGTTGAGGGAGGTTCTTCTCTCTCTCTACTCTGCCCTAGTGAGGCCACATCTGGAGTATCGTGTCCAGTTCTGGGCTCCCCAGTTCAAGAGAGACAGGGAGGGCAATGGAGGGCTACAAAGATGATGAGGGCACTGTGACATCTCTCTTCTGAGGAAAGGCTGAGAGACCTGGGGCTGTTTAGCCTGCAGAAGAGAAGGCTGGGAGGAGATCTGATCAATGTTTATAAAACATCTAAAAGGCAGGGGTCAAGAGCATGGGCCAGTCTCTTTTCAGTGGTGTCCAGTGATAGGACAAGGGGCAAAGGGCACAAACTGGAACACAGGAAATTTCCCTTAAACATAAGGAAAATCTTACTTACTTTGAGGGTGACAGAGCACAGGAACAGACTGCCCAGAGAGGTTGTGGAGTCTCCTTCTCTGGAGACTTTCAAAACTTCCTGTGCAAACTGATCTAGATGAACCTGCTTTGGCAGGGCGGTCATGCCCTATCTCCAGAGGTCCCTTCAAACCTGCTGACATTCTGTGATACAGGAGCTGCATGTTCAGGGATGTTGGTAAGGTTTAACTTGCTAGTAAGACATAAATGAAGCATCTTGCTAAAAAGAGGCCACTGTTTTGTGGCCTAGAGCGTTCTGGATTTAATTTCCATCCCATGGCTGGACATTCTACAAGTGGCAAAAAACAGAAGACATCAGCTACAGATAGGGTATAGAGGCAGTCAAAGCACTCAGTTGTGGCATGGCTAGGAGCAACCAGAACTACTTAAAACATACAGAAAGCAGGAAGTGCCTAAAGGGACACAAAGGAGCAGTGAAAAAGCCATCCTGCCTCTTCTCTACTCTGCCCATGCCAGAGACCACAACACAACTCCACCCCTTTAGCTTTAAGGCCACAAAATTCCTTTTTCTTTTTTTCTTTTTCCTTCACTACAGAGAAACATTGAGTCGAGGCTAATGACAGTTGGTGACAGAGGCTAGAATCAGACCTAGAAATGCAGGAAAGAGTAAGGCAGCTCCACTCTCAGCCATCTGGGTAGACAAGGGGATTAAAACCTACATTTCACAGGGTTTTACATATCCTGTGAAAATATGACTCTTGGGAACTGGAGAAAGATAAGAGACCAGAAATTAGTCACAAGTGCCTAAAGCAATGCTTGTCCTTTTCTCTCTTACACCACAGAAATTTAGCAGGATGGAATGTGAGGTTCAGCTAATGAAGGAATGAGAAGATGCTTCCTCTCACCTTGTCCTTACTCTTGATAGAATGAGTTTCTCAGCACTTTCCATGTCATCAGCAAAAGCATTAGGAAAAGCAAGGGAACACTTTTCTATTGGTCCGGTGCAAAAGATGGGTTTCCCAAAAGCACTTTTCTCAGACATGCTTATGTTGCTTTCACCCAAACTATTGTGTCGACAGTTCAAAAGACTTCATTGGCATCTGTTGTGGTTTAAGCTCACTCAGCCAGCAGCAAAGCAACCATGCACCTGCTTATTCACTCCTACCCTCCTCCAGTGGGATGGGGAGGAGAAAATACAACAAAAGGCTGCTGTGTTGAGACAAAGGACAGCGAGGGCTCACCTACTGATTACAGTCACAGGCAAAAGACAGATTTGACTTGGGGAAATCAATTTAATTTAAACAACAAAACCACTGCCAATTTACCAACTGAATCAGAGTGGGACAGTGACAAATACAACGAGATCTTAAAAACACCTTCCCTCCACCTCTCCCTTCTTCCTGGGCCCAGCTCTCCTACCTCTTCTCTGCCAGCAGTGCACGGGGACAGGGAATGGGGGTTGCAGTCAGTCCTAGTCCATTCCATGTTGTTTCTGCCACTCCTTCCTCCTCAAGAGGAAAACTCCTCACAGTCCTCCCCTGCTGCAACCTGGCTTCCCTCCCATGGAAGACAGTCCTCCACAAACTTCTCCTACCAGCGTGGGTTCCTTTCCACAGGTGGCAAACCTCGCAGTGATGGACTGCTCCAGTGTGGGCTTCCCTCAGAGCCAGACCTCTTTGGGGGCAGCCACCTGCTCCACCATGGGGTCCTCCAAATGGTGCAGATGGGATTCTGCCACACTGCTGGTCTCTAAGCGCTGCAAGGGCTGGACCTGCCATCTCACCACAGTCCACAGGCCTCCAGCTAGTCTGGCATGCCTCCCCTCCTTCTTCCTCACCAACCTCAGTGTCTGCACAGTTGTCTCTCTCCTGTCCCACTCCTTCCCACCAAAAATAACTCTCAAAACAAAAGGAACCCACGAAACAGGTTTTTTTCCCCCTCTTAAATATGTTATCACAGAGGCACTGATTGTCTCGGCCTTGGCCAGAGGCAGGTCCCACGTGGAGCTGGGGGAGCTTCGCGAAGCTGCTTACAAGACCCATGCCAGTAGCCCCCTCCCCTGCTACCAAAACCCCACCAGACACAAACCCAACACAGCATCTTAGCTTTTCTGAGTGTTTTATTTTTTTCTTCGATATATATTACTGACTTAACACATTGCAGCTGCACTATTGCAGATGGAAACTGTTTTGGTAATTGATGCTCTGAAATACCATTTATGCATAGACTGAGATATTCAAGTGCTGTTTAGGGTGTTTGTCTGTCTATATCCATATCTATTTTCTGTTGAAAATTCTGATTTATTCACTGCACAAGCAGAAAAAAAAAAAAAAAGGAAAAGAAAATCTGGAAGCTTGACTATAATGAGAAAAATGTACTTCCCTGTCATATCATTTACAAATGGGATGCACAGAAAAGCAAGTCAAGATGAGGTGTCATTCTATTTCCAGTCTTCTCACTGACCTTAGCAAGAGGTCTATTATTTTCTCCCACGTATCTATCAGCACATGTGTGCTGAGTATATCATCTATATAATTTAACACACACTCAGCACTGCTACAACAGAGCCAGTGTGTGGTGCAGAACGATTGCAAATCAGGTGCGAGACATTTTATAAGATAAAGTCCCTGCTCAGTGAAATTCAGCTGGAGTTTTGCTAGAGGCCAGGACTTCACCAGCAGGATGCAGAGTAAGGACATTTTGAGATATCACCCTTGACAGTCCAGTTAAGTACTTCGCTTCCAGATGCTATAGCGCCCAAAGTCTCCTTGTTCCATCCTTTCTCACAGGTTCCACTCAATTCATCGCTGCTTTTGTACTGTCACCCTGGTAGCACGTGGCTAGATGGGGAAGTAATTACAAATAAAGTGGAAATGACCTTAAATAGAAACCTGCAGACCAGGTTACACAGTCATTTTTTTTAATCTAAGATAGTACAGATAGTATAGAGGCAATGCATAAATCTGGCCAATTAAATCCGGAGGCTGAGTCATTCAGCCAGTTTTAAAAATTCATAACGCTGATTGTTGCCTGGAGGGATTTCTAAAATGAGATGTGAATTGTGTCAATGCCAACAGGTAATATACACTGTGAATCAGGTAATTAAGAGAGTATTTAGCTTACTAAAAGGCTGGTAATTTTTTTGTGTGGTCCTGATGCTGCTATTTTCCACTGCCAAAAAAAAAAAAAAATCTAAAATGTTTTCTTTATTAAAACAAAATATGACTGCTTCACAGTCATTCTGAGGAGTCTAACAACTTCCACCCTTCTTATCAGGTGTTTCCAAGTTCCACAAAAACACAAGCCAGGCAAACACCTGGGTGCACTCTCCGTGCTCCTGTGCCGCGATGTTGCAAAGAAAAAGCGTCTTTCCCCCGGCAGCTTAGACCCCGGCACAAGCTTCAGCCTCCCCCGAAACCCTGGGTCAGACGCAGTGCCCCGGTCCACCGGGTGCGTTACGTGGGAAGCCTGTGCGGGCTGCCGCTGCCCGCAGAGCGCCGGGTGCCCGGTGCTGCGGCTGCCCCGGGGGAAAGCTCCTTCTCCGGGCAGGCCCCGCTGGGCAGC